>CBVK0101240404.1:0-11841 GCA_900067695.1 Picea abies
AACACAGCTAAAAGCAAGGACCTCTGAATCAGGAAGATAATCAGGCTCCACAACCAATAAATTTAACCATTTTTCCAAAGAGTTGGCGTCTATCTGGCACTCAAATAAAGGAATATCAAATTTAACTTATAGCTTGAAGGGCATCGCACCTACAAAGTGACTGTTGGTTGAAGGTGCCTCCATTGTTGTTGGCAGTCGTCGAAGGATCTGGGAGAAATTATCCATCATCTCGTTCTTATGTCATGCAAGGGATTTCTCGAGCAACAATTTGAAAGGATCTCATGTCCCATCATCCCTCGTTTCTTCTTCCATGGAAGTTTCCTTGGGCATTCGAGATCTTTTGTCCTCAAGAGAAACAATCTTGAGACCGAACACTATATACCCTGACCTCGTCGAGGACATGCACTAAGAAAGACAAGGAGCAAATTGTTTTGATACCACTGATCCATATATGGGGGGATGAGATCTGGAAGGCTTGAATGCTAAGAGAGGAGGAGAGAAAACACACAAATCTGCCATGAAATTAATCACAATAACATTGATCAAAATTCATGAACTGAATAGACCACAAAAATATGAGAAAGGGAGAAAGAGTTGGAGAAGAAGGATTCCATTAAGAATAACCATTACATGCAGTGAGGCCAAAGTTTGGACCTCTCCTTCCCCACCTTCACTCTCTCCCTATATCCTTTTTATAAGGTGTATTTTGGACAAAGTCAATTTTGATTAGGTTTGACTTCGTGAATTACATATCTATCAAATTCTCTTTTACATAAAAATATGAATTTATGACTTGTACATCCGAACTTAGACTATAATCCCCCTTAAGATTCAAATCAAATACCTTCACAATCTCTCATCGAGCTGAGATGAAATTTTGATTGTTTTTTTAAGAACCTTCCTTCTAGTGAGACCCCATGTAGTAGCTCAATAATCATTCTTAAGAATCGTCAGGATAACATTGTATTCATTCTACGAGTGAATGGGTATGCCTTAGTGGTATCATTACCAGTGATTTCTTCCTTCCTTCTATCAAATGAGGGTTTCATCCATATCCAAGACTACATAGCTATTAGTTCATAGTTTTTTGTTGCTATACGTGCTTGAAGGTGGCAGAAGATGCATTATCTCATCACCATAGTTGGCGTGGTGTTGACTAGTAAAGAGAACTACCAAGAGTGGTACAGAAAGATCAAAAGCATTTTGATATTGAACGATATGTGGAATGACATTTGTGAAGTAGCACTAGCCAGTGAAGAATAAGTTGAGTCTAAATAAAAGCCAAACAGTAGTATATTGAGATCGTTACTACATCAAACAAATAACATGCCATATGGAAGGACAAAGAAAAAAAAGCATATGTTGTGATTTATGTGACAATAAGTGAAGAGTCGAGTCATCATATTGCTTCCATTAATGACTCCTATAGTGATTTAAAGATATTAAATTACTTGTATGACACTCACTCAGAACTGCAAGTCATAAAATTGATGGTGAAGCTCTTCAACCTAGAGTTGAAGAATGATGACTCTATGGATTTAGCTTCTGAAATCAAAGCCATAATGCATGACATTGATGCCACTGGGGTGAAGACATATCTCCCTCTCATGACCTTTATTAAATCTCTCTACCCTACATATGCTCACTACCTTGAATCTCTACAAGGTTGTGGTGAAATGAAATCCATCACATTTGACAAGTTGGTGGAGAAAGTTATAGAACATGAAAAATCCTTTGCAAAAAAGTCAGTTCATTCCACCGGTGAGATCGTGTGCCTTCAACCTTTCTCGGAAATGAAAGAGTCAACCACATGATTCTTACAGAGGATAAGGTGACAAAAGAGGATGTGGAAGAAATAATTTTAGAGGTAGGGGGTAGACATAGCCAAGGCGAGAGATCCAATATTCATTGTACCCATTATAGAGAGAATGGGTCACATTAAGTGAATAATTGTAGAGTTACATGGGAGAATATCAAAGAAGACAGACAAAATAAAAAAGAAGACAAAGATAAAACTTTAGAACCAACGAAAGGTAAAGCATATAAATATGCTCATTACGTTGTTTTCCATTGCAATATAGGAGTAATTGAAGATTTTTTTAACACTTCATTTTCTTCTTGGAGATATGTGTGGCTTCTTGACATAGGTGCAACCTCCCACATAAAATTATGAAGATATTTATTCAAAGATTTCTTTGACAATGTAGATGGCATAGTGTATTTGGCAGATAAATTGAGTCTCAAACTTTCAGGAATGGGCACCATTGGGCTTAAGTTGCCTAGACTCCCTGATTTTCTTGTACGTGATGTGCTCTATCTTCCCGAGATGTGAAGGAACTTGATGTCCCTTGTGGACATTCAATAGAAAGGCCACTCTATTCATGTCTTCGGTGGAAAATTTTAAATAAGGAAGGATTTTCACAACATGGTTGTCACGATCTGAGTGGAAGATGGAATATTGTTGAAGTTGAAAAGGACATTTGCACATGCATAGAATTTTGCATACCCCTCTTATCAAAATGAAGGTACAATTCCATCTATTCTCTTGTGGAATGCTATATTTGGGCATATTAATTATGATGATATTTATGTATTGAAAAATAATGGTGTTTCTAGTTTGCCTACTATTCCTAGGAATTTGAAGCTTTGTCTGGTTAGAAAATGAAATACTCTAGTGAGATGGGACAACCCAGCAGACAAATTAGTACTTGGGCCTGAATTTCTCAAGGATATGGAAGACCCGATGGTTAAAATTAAGCAGAATTTGAAGGGAGCACAAGATAGATAGAAGAGTTATGCAGATAATAACATGACGGATAGAAAATTTAAAGTAGGAGAGCATGTTCTTTTGAAAGTGAAGCTCGGGAGGATCTCCTTGAAGTTGGGAAGTTGTACAAAGCTAGCAGTCAGATTCTATGGTCCATTTGAGATATTGGATAGAATAGGGACGATTTCATACATGCTTGCATTTGCTACTTCCATGAATGTGCATAATGTATTTCATGTCTCTTTGCTGAAAAATTATGTGAATGATCCTAACCATGCTATTGACTGGAATTTGATTCAGGTGGAGCTAGAAGGAGACTTTTAGGTCCAGTCATTGTGCATATTGGACATAAAAGTCAAAGTGATCCGAAATTAAGTCATAGAACAAGTAAAATTTTAGTGGACTTGCTACAGTCCTGGAGATGCCATGTGGGCAGAGTACTCATGACTTTTTGAAGAATTATGAAATTTTGATTTATGTTTTGTATATGCACTGAAGACAATGCTAAAATAAGGGGGAGGGGAATGTAATACCCCAATTTTGATTCCCCATCTTGATAATGTATTTTTTTTATTCATGAAAAGCCAGAGTGCCTATAAAAATGAAAGGGTCTGAAGTGCCTAGGAAATGTAATGCTTTGATCATTGTTAATAATAAAATACATCATTGGTCATTAGACGGACACGAACAAGAGTTATAGGGGACTATGATTCCACGCGAGAGAGGGGGGAACCGAGGAGCTAAGCCTTTATTTGTAAATTATTGTGTTTACCCACGTTTGTAAATGAGGGGGTGTGTGAGTCTCTTGGGGAGACCACATTGTGCCTTGGGTGTTTTGTTATTTAACCTTTGCCTTTGGGTTGTTTGGGGGTTCTTTCTCTGTTGTTGGTTCCTCTTCTTGTTCTTCTTCATTTTCAATTTTTGGATCATTCATTGAAAACCAAAAAAATCGTTCTGGAGTCATTCCTCCCAATTTTCATTTCTGCTCATTCTTGTGTTTGCATGGGAAAGGGAAAATTAATTGATAAAGGTAAACAACCATGGTTGGTTGGTTGTAGAAATTGTTGGTGCAATCCAACAAGGAATTGATGCATGTATGACTGAAATGCATTGGCATGCTAATAAAATTTGTTCACAAATGTGAATCCTGAGTGTTCTAGCATGGAGATTCCCTAACCTGAAGAACATGAGCCCTGAAAAGAGGTGGAAATCATGAGGGTTTGCGTAGCATTGAAGGGGGTTCATTGTCTTTGGGTGGTGTAGGATGAAGGGAAGAGAGTTGGTAAACTATATTTTCTTGTATGTTTGATAAAGTTGTGAGAGCTTGATTGTCGACTAGTTTGGGAAGTTGAGTGTTGGTATGGGACATGTCCTTGTGGATTCATATCCCTAGCTCAGGGGTGACCTGTTTTTGAGACTTGGAACAACAATTTCTAAGGTTGGGTGGAACGTTCTTGGTATACATCAAATTGGTGATTGATATTGCTAAAGATAAGTTCTCTATGTCATGTGTTTCTATGCTTGTATATTCATTTATGTTGTGTATTAATTGTTATCTTTGAGATATGTATTTGTAATGTGAATGTTTGTTAATTATTTTTGCGCATGGCATATGGTTCATTTCAATTATGGTGTAACATGAATCTTGATGACTACATGTGTTTATTTCATGCTTATTTATTAATTTTAATTATCAGAATTCAAAATCAGTTCAAGAAGTATGTTCTAAGGGTAGCATGGCCAAGCTTGATGGTGGTTGGGTACGTTACAAAGTGGTACCAGAGCAAGTATTTTTGTCACTCTGGTATGGGGTATGTTACAGGGATTGAGAAAAGGAATATAAAATTTTCAACAATGCATAAAACATATCTTTTGAGTTCCCATACATGTGTAGGTTCATTTCATGCTTACGCACATCATTCCTAATGCTGGAGGATTTAGACCTAGGGTTCGTCCAGAGTTGACCAACAAAAACCCCAAAGCATTGACATATCAATATTCAACCAAGGTTGAAGAAGGTCTTACCTGAGATGCTAAGAGGATCACAAAGACCATTTGGTCTTGTGTCTGGGATGAAGGATAAACACACAGGAATCCATCTAGGATGACATTTATACATTCCATGGCTGACAACTTACTATTATCAATATGATAAAACAATACACACACATACCCAAATGATACATTTGTGACTCATGATATATCAAAACTGTTGTAGCTTTATTAACAAACATCCTCATTCCATTAGGCACAAATATACATTAAGCAAAACATATATTAACAATAACAGGGTCCCATATTCCCTCAGATACTTCCCAGATTTACAATACAATGTGCCATGTGCATTTTTGCAGACCTTAAGCATGTGATAGACTCAGACACATGATTCCAGACATTACAATTCTACAGAGACTTAGAGAAAGCTCCTTAACAATAGACAATGAAAATGACTCAATGAAACCAATGTCAACCTTCTCTTTGTCACCCTTGATTTTTTTTATATCCATCTCGGCTCTGGAGTTATGTCCTTTTCATCTCTGCTCCACTCGCTCAATTGACTAACAATATCGCACGCTTCTGTCACATGCCTGCATTCCACATAGCCTTTATGCATCTCGGTAATCCTAATTGCCTTGCCAACTCATCCTCTATTTGCTCCACATTCCCTTTTTCTGCTAGCAGTAATCATTCTGGGATATTTCTTGATGATTCCTTTCTTGTTTTTGGCATGCGTCTTCTTGATTTTTGGCAAGCATCCCAAAACCCATCCTAGCATGCATTATCAAAACTTGTCAAAACTTGGTCTAGCGCACGCTTCTTGTCAACCTTCGTGCATCTGCTTGGGAGCACACAAAACTAGAAAGGGTGCGCACAACTTCATTTGTTCACACACGTGAGATTAAACAAAAATTTGGGTGCCAATAGGCCCCCACCATTATTACTTGGCTCATCTTCAAGCCAACTGCCTTATGGAATGACCACCTCAATGGACGAAACTATAGTTTTGAGTTCTTGCACGAACTCTTTGAACTGGTGTTCAGGATCATTAAGGTATCCTTGAAGATCCTGGGTAATCTGAACAGCCACATCAACCTCGATTGTTGTGACCTGAGGAGCTGTCAGGTCCGTTGTGTTGATTTTTTCAATGAGGCGGCTAGTAGATGAGCCAAGTAAGAGCTGTCAGGTCCGTTGTGTTGATTTTTTCAATGAGGCGGCTAGTAGAAACCTATGCGTCCGATAGATTTGTAAACAAGTTCAAGGCCTTATCAGCCATAGAAGTGATGGTCTTTGATATATTATGTTGCTCATCCTAGGCTATAGTGATATCTTTTGTATTTTTTGCAACTGTTAGCTTCACCACGACATGCTCCCCGGGAGGCAAAGAAGCCAGGGCTCTCTTCTGTTGCGCGACCTCCACCTCAGTTGTACGAACTCTATCTTCAATTGTAGATACCTCTGCTGTATTTTGGAGGTGATTCCATAAGGAGAAACCTTAGTCGAAAACGCTTGAAAGTCCTCCATCTTGCATTTCCCATCTTGGACATCCACTTGATCCAACTTAATTATTTGTTGGAATTGATTTGTTGCTGAACTTGTTTGGTAGAGTGGTGGACGAAGAGATGCGAGTTGTGAAACAATATTCTACATATGGGACTTTATGGTCGAGAGCTTAAAATTGGGGGTAATATATTTCCCTTGATTTGAAGTAGTTGGAATATGTGCTTATAGGCTATCCACATATCTGAGAAGGTCAGTAAATGTCGAACTTATCTCATTGTTTTGGGCCCATGTGATTGCATGTACCACAACTTCTACTTCATATTTATTTTGTACTACTTAGTGGTCATGAATCTCCTTTTAATAAATCTTGCACGTATGGTTATGCACATCAATGTCTACTTGGATCTCAAGTTGTAACTATGCATGAGTTTGGCCCATTATGTGGTGTCTCTCACTCAACTCAGAGAGTAAGGTAGTAACACAATCTTGTAGGATTGGAGTTGCAATCAACCCAATAGAATACCACCATTGTTGTTATCCACCAGAATTGGTGTTGATGGGTTGAATATAAGGACCCAAGTGGGGATACTGGAACTGTTCCTGAAAGCTAGTGACCGTGGTGGAAATTCTGGTACTGATGTTATGTGGTTGAGTTGTCGACATAGATGGTATACATTACAAATAGCCTCTGTGTGTATTTGTTGTTGTAGAAACAATTGTATTTGAAGTGCGTATATCAATGTTGTGACTCTCGGTGCCATCTGGATGGCTCCCTATTGAGTTGGGGGTTGGTACCACAGACGGTTGGATCAATCCTTTTTATTTTTGTACCGATTGGGTGGACTATGATTGTTGCTACACAGGACGGGGATCTCAAGGGCGTTTGACTGAGGTATTATCTTTGGTTCCTCCCAAGGGGGACGAGTGTTGTGTCTGCCACCATGCAACCTCAACCTGTTGGTGATCTTAATTGCACTTAGTGTGTGTTTCCAGAGTGTTTATTTCTTCATTTGGTACTAGTTGCAGATGTGCAGGCCATTCAAAAACACCTTGTTGTATGTCCTCCTTGGTGATGCAGAACGAAATTAATTCCATTGAAACCCCCTGGTCATCACTAGGATATATGAACAAGTTATGAAAGGTACATTCAAAGAGAAGGTAGTAATCATACTTGTCGATAATGGTGTGTGGGATGTGCACTTTCAAGACAGTTCTTGAACCATTTGTTGGTACAAACTCTATAAAATCTTGTTGCGATGTTTTTGGGTGGCAAGAATCGGGGAGCATCGAAGGCATGTCTAACTCCCAGAAGGTCATTCAAAACCCCAAGGGGGCCTCTGGAGCACCATGGCGGAGAGAAGAATTATCCAACTATAATGAAAATATTTCTTAGAGTCCTAGGTGTCTAAACAATCATCGATGAACTCATTCAAGACATACCAGTCCAAAGCCATCTGAACGCCTACTGCACACCATTATGTCGCAAAGACCACCCCAAATGGACACTCCTCCTTTGTACAAATGTGCAAGATCTTATTGGCTGTCAACTAAGTAGAAAAATTGATCAGGCAAGGATTAATATCTGAGATTAGGACCCCACGCATTCTGATATGTGTACTATATGAGCCATATATTTTCTGTTGGGCAACATCTTGAGCGATTAAATATTTTTTTGGCTCATCGTCATGCATGGGTAGGTTGATAACCCATCATATTGTTGCTTCATTGACTAGATATCCCCCCCCTAGCCATAAGTATCCCCCGTGTAGGCGAGAGATAAAAAGTGGACGCAAAGGGTCACCGTCCCGCAATTCCCAAAATGAGGGAAATCAATCAAAGACAAAATGTCAGCTTGTCGAAGGGGTTGGGCCCACTCTTGTGTGAGCATAAAGGTCTTACCATCTGCACTGTGAACGCTTCGTGCATAGTTGTGGAAGTCCATGATGGGGAACTAAATGAGGTCTCAAACGTCATAGTCGATGAATTGAACATATTGCACTCTTCCCATCTGGGAGCTCGTAAAAATCACATGTCAAGGAAATGGTGACTCTGGTGTCTGTCGGTCTTGGGAAATCTTGGATCTATTTCGGCTATATGGTTTTCTTGATGAAGCCATGGAAACGGTTTCAAATTCTACTTTCGTTCACTGCTATTGTTTTCCCATGCTAAAATTGTGGACCTTTTCTTATAGACATGGGAAGGTCGGTACTGAACTGGTTGATCCTTGAGTCAAAAAAAAGAAAGTTTCCATGAGGGTACGATGATACAACTAGGAGGTGTGCAATGGTCATCAAGAAGTATGAGTACCATACGAAATTCGACACATGCCTCCTAAACCTATAGTCGTATATCATCTTGATCGTAAGGTCGAATCATAAATGAGCATGAGTGTTATGATACACCTCTTTCAACATTCTCGATTTGTGAGACATATTATCCCATTGGTATTAATGGTGCATGGATACCATATTTACCATGAAACGTGCAGAATCACTGGGTGGGATTTTAACATTTAAAGTTGATCATTGCCTTAATATCCTCTCCCTTAGGTATTGTAGAATGGAAACTTCATTGTCTTGATGTATGAGAATATTAGGGCCATAGAACTCTGATAGTGATAGTGACATCTTCATACATGCTCCAATCTAACTTTTCAGGGGCGTCGTGCATGTACTTGCACATCCTAGTAGGGGCCATCCTTGGTTAGTCGACCACATTGGTCCCTGGTGGGCCGCAACGCCTCTTAAGCATATCATCCAGTTAGTTTTTTCCACTAAGAGACCAAGCTTGGCTCATCTGGAGCTAAGGGCATACACTAATTTCCCCCTACTTCCTTATTCTTTTAGGAGTCTTCCACCATATGGGGTGTAGCATGACCCATTCTTTGCGTGCATAGTTCCTTTCTATGCCTTGTGGGAAATCGAGGGTCTCGCGGAGAAAAATATGTTTGGGAATCCCACGCGAGGCATTTAGGTATCTATGCAATATCCAATATCGTTGCTTGGATATATATCCACCACCATTCATAAGAGCACTTGTACCAACGAATATCGATGTCCCATCTAAAACTTTCCCACATCGACGCTTCAATTACTGCCCATTCACGATAAGGTTCTTGATGTGTTTCCCACCATCGTGCATGTATTCCTTCACGATAAGGTTCTTGATGTGTTTCCCACCATCGTGCATGTATTCCAATGAGCATGGTGTCGAGAGAACACACCTGGTGGTGTTTGGGAATATGTTGTATCTAGGCTATAAATGTATCCATCAGATTCGACCCATCATACTGGTAGGACCCAAACTCTTGCTCGTGCACCTCAACAATGATATGCGCACATACCCTTATCGATACTTCATACAATGTTTGGAGCGTATGGATCAGAGTCATCCATAATTTCTATGACTTCAAAGTCAGACTTCTGCTCGCTGACCTGGCACAAATATATTTATAATAGGGGAGCTTATATTGTTTTCTTTATCCCTTGTTCCCCCATGCAAGTAGCTATAATTTATGTCAACTTCATTGCAACATCCATATCATTTATCAATACCAAACAAAAATGCAAGAAAGTACTTACTTGGTCTTCGATCTATGACTCGTGACCCAAGTTGCACAATGCTTCTGCGCACACTGCAATTCCTTAAGGCACCATTCCTAAATTTCTCTTTTCTTAGTGCATCACAACTTTTCCTGTCTGTGTTCTTCTTCCAATGACCTCTGCATCACATGTTATATTTATTCACGCACGTGAGCTTCCTCCAAAGATATTTGTGTCATGTGTTGCAATTCTTCATGGGCGCAAGCCTCTTCTAGTGACCTATGTGTCGAACGTTATATCTCTTCGCAGATTCAGGCTTCCTCAAGCGACCTCTGAGTATCCCACTGCACTTCTTCTCAAATCCGGGCCTCCTCAAATGACCTATGAGTTGTGCATTGCAGCTACTCACACGTTATTTCTTCTTCCATGGCCTTTTGCACATCACACATAAATTTTTTGTTGTTGTGTAGCATCAAAATTAGGAGGGGGCTGTGTTGCCTTCCTAATATTCCCCTCCAACCTCTTACCTAAGCTCTCACCATGTTCAAAGTTTGTTCCTATCTTCTCTCCTCCTCGGATTACTACCCGAACATCGATCTCCTCATCCTTCTTTTTGCCTCCATGTGGCTCCACATTCACCATGTTGCAATGCATCTTCGTTTCTTCCCACTTCTTAATTAAGTCAAGACAGTCCTCTGTGACATGCTCATGACTATAACAGTATGCACAACGCACACACGATTTGGTACAAAACCTTGATACATGACCAAACTCTCCATAATTTAAATAAGTGGGGGGTCTGCCGCTCCCTCCTCCATATATGTGTCTGTGATCATGCCCATATCCACCTCTAAGACCTCCTTGGTATCCTCCTCTCTCAGCATCACCATGATCACCACCCTTTTGTTCCTCTCGTACCTAGAATGCATCATGGGTATTGTCTTGCATCAACTAGAGTGACCAGTAGTTGTTTACATCATGTCCCATGGATTTAGAGAAATCACATAATGGAGTATGAAGCATCTTTTGATATTTCTCCTAAGTTGGTCATCGAGGTGGTACATCACCCCACTATCTGTAGATCTCACACCACTTTTCCTAAGGCCTAGTTGGGAATGGACTCAACGCTCTTGTCACCACATAATTCAGAAGTAAATGACACTCATCACTGTGATGTCCCTCAAATCTACATGTGGTACACCATACATGCTCGCACATGAATTTTTTATTTTCCATGTCTTGCAACTGCATCATCAAATTTACCAGTTGTGACTACACCTACATTAATCATGTCTCTGCCCCTCCTAGAGTCGCCTCTAAGTGCATCACAATCTCCACGGCCTCTAATTAAGTCATCACCTTCTGTTGGGTGAGAGAGACTTGGATATGGGGGAGTAACCCCGCAATAAACCATTCTCTATGTTGCACGTCTTGGATTTGGAATGTCATCCTATCCAACAAAATCTTGAATCGTTGGTCATAATCCCACACGGTTTCTCCTTCCTTTTGCTTGATCTCCTTGATCTTCATAATACACTGAGACTATGAATTAGGCTTTTGAAATTCCTTAAGTAGGTCTCTCTTAATATCTGTTAGGGACCTCGCATGTCCCATTGGCATCGTGGCCTTGTACTTCATATACCACGTCAAGGCTTTATACTTGAATGTGATCTCCAGTTGTGAAATCTTTGTTGCTTCATCTGTGATTCTCTTCGTAGACCATATTTCTTCACACGTGAACCAATATTGTTTTGCATCATCTCTACCCGTTCCATGGAACATAGGTAACCTCAGGGTACTACCATGAGTCGCCATCCTCAAGCTCAAACTAATTCCTCTTCTCTGACTCTTGGTTGTCATAATTGTCAACACCGATACTCCTCTTGGTGAGGTAGCACTAAATTTTCCTTCTTCTTCACTTGTCTCTTCTCTTCTTTCTTCTCCTACTCTTTCTCCTACTCCAATCACTTCGCTATATGTTGTTATTTCTTCTTGATTACAAATGTGCAAGGGGGGTGTTTCAAAGGGGGG
>CBVK0101240406.1:0-12678 GCA_900067695.1 Picea abies
TTTTTCCCCCCCCCCCCGCAAACGCTAGGGGAGTCTACTCAGCCATCTTGTCCAGCTCCATGCACATCACCCCTTTCTACACGAACAACATCTTCATCTAGAGTGGGATTTCTTCTAGCAATCTCTTCCTAGGCCCTTCTGTGAACTTTCTCTCAGCCTCGCTACAAGAATTATTGTACTCTACAAAAAATTAAATAATATACCCCTCCTTGACTCAAGAAAACTAGAAAGAAATGGCTCGAGTCCACTTATTTTCCAACTCCTTCAGCCCAGCAAGTGTGATTTGGTCCCAAACCACTGGCTCTAAAGGCCACAAAGCAGAATTGGTAGCAGTTTTCCTTTTCATCCATTCATACAACAGACATGGAAATTTAACAAAGAAAAAAGCATGCATATCAATGTAGATATACTTATCTTTACATCGATTCACATTGACTTTCAGACCTTGAGTTTCTCGTTGGGAAAATTCATGTTCCTTTGTAGTTAACCAATTTTGAATTTCCTCTCGAGATGGATGCCACCTCATTTCTTTCCTTCATTGCTCAATACAAGACTTTCAGGTCCTGACAATAGAACCATTTTTTTGGGTCATTTCATGCTTGCATGTGTCCTTCCTAATGCCAAGGGGTTAATACTCAGGGTTCGTCCAGGGTTGAACAACAAAACCCCCAAAGCATCGACATATCAATATTTATCCAAGGTTGAATAACGTCTCACCCGAGATGCTAAGAGGATCACATAGACCATCTAGTCTTGTGTTGGGGTTGAAGGCTAAACACACAGGAATCCATCTGGGATGACATTCATACATTCCATGGCTGACAACTTAGTATTATCAATATGATAAAATAATACACACACATACCCAAATGATACATTCATGACACATGATATATCAAATCTGGTGTAGATTTATTAACATCCTCATTCCATCATGCACATATATACATTAAGTACAACATACATTGACAACAAGATGGTCTCATATTCCCTCAGATACATCACCGATTTATAATACAGTGCACCATGCACATTTTGCCAGACCTTCAGCATATGACAAACTCAGACACATGATTTCAGACATTACAATGCTACATAGAATCAAAGAGAGCTCCTCAACAATAGACAACAACAATGACTCAATGAATCAACCACAACCAACGTCAACCTTTTCTTTGTCATCCTTGCTTCCTTTTATATCCATCTCGTCTCTAGAGTTTTGTCCCTTTCAGCTATGCTCCACTCGCTCAATTGACTAATAGTCTCGCACGCTTCTGTCACCTTCATGCATTCCACGTAGCCTTTCTGCATCGATGCAATCCTAACTGCCATGCCAACTCATCCTTTGTTTGCTCCACGTTCCGTTTTTTTTGTTGGCAGTAATCATTCGAGGTTATTTCCTGATGATTCCTTTCTTGATTCTGGTGTGCATCTTCTTGATTTTTGGTGCGCATCCCAAAACCCTCCCCAACACGCATTATCAAAACTTGGTATGGCACACGCTTCTTGCCGACCTTCGAGCATTTGCTTAGGTGTGCAAAAAACTGGAATGGGTGCGCAAAACTTTGTTTGTGTGTGTGTGCGTGTGAGAATAACCCAAAAATTTGGGTGCCAACAACATGCCACAAGAAAATTAGGGTTAACCATATAAATAGGGGTAGACACACATATCAAGAATCATTTGTGCATTTTCTATTTGGTGAAGTTGCTTGTGTCGTAAACCTTTCAAATATTGGCACATAAGATTGAACGAGAAGAATTTGATTCCGTGACCACTAAGTGAGAAGTCTCAGCCTTAACTCTATTTACACATGTTTCATTTTTGTTTTTGGGGTCTTGACAACCTATACAAAATCATGTTAAGGTTTCCACCGAGTCACATGGATATCGAGTGAATAATGGCAAGATTATTGCAATTATTCCCTTAACAACCATGACATGGCATGAGAGAAGAGAGTAATTGGTGTGTGACAAGATTGCACTACTTTTTGAGGAATAGTCATGCAAAATGCACATGAAAATGGTTTTGAGGCTACATGATAACATAGTGCACCCTCTTTATAAGATTCAACACATGATGGCACCATTGTTTTTGTAATTCCCATGAAATGTTGATAAAAATTTATGTTTTTTTTATAGGCTTTAGAGTAGGGATGTCAATCACTTGGAAATAATGGGAGTATGATGAGATCCAAGCAGAGGTGGTCAATAACCCAACTATGCACCAAAAGCTAGCAGGGTATGGGGTGCTAAAGTTCTTTAAGTGCCCTCTAATGCACTCCAATGAAGAGTTGTTGCAAGAGATCTTCAAGATGTGGCAACCAAAGGAAGATTATTTTGACATAAAGGGTCAATAATTGGAGCTGACCTTGTCCAATATTTATTTATTGACTAGACTCCCCATTAGGGAGATTAGGGGGGAGCTTTGCCCCCACATGGGAGGGGGAGGGGTGATGAAGTAGGAACTAATAAAAGGTAAAGGTCACTTTTATTTAGAAGTAGTAAGATCATAAAGTAGTGAGGTGTAACATTTCTTTTACCAATAGATCAATAGGTTATGACATGGTATCTTGACCCAAACATAACTTATATAAACACATCCATATATTGGATCGAGATGGAAAGAATGTACCCTCCCTTGACAACCTGTGCTTGGAGTTTGTTCTAGTCATGCTACCTAGATAACTATGTTTTTTCTAAGATTATCTCGACTTAAAGGAGGGATTTCTTGCTTTGCAACATCCCTTGTTTGACTAATAAACCTTTCATGCGTTAAAGAGTAGGAACTAATATAACTCGATCTAAACTATACCCAACTTAGTAAATTCAAACTTATTACCATTGATATCATAAATGCCAAAAGCAATGATAATTGAAACCTTTTTTACCATATATATTTTTGGTTCTAGCCATATGAGCACATATCTATAGCGATAGGATGAGCACACACTTATATAGGATGTATTTCTTCTCACCAAAACATTATGTATGTGTGGAGGAGATCAACTATGCAATTCTTCAACATAACATTTAAAATGTTGAGGTAGATTATAGTTTTTGGATAAGAATTGGGTGTTGACTAAAACACCCATAACTTACTTGTCAATGAGGAAACCTACGAGATGGTCCAACACGTTACCAAGGGCCCAAGTTACACGCTCGATAGACTTTATAGATTTAGAAGGCCCACCTATCTTAATCCTTCACGTTGATGATGTTAATAATTATTATTTAACATTATCTTCAATGACTTTTTGTTAGTGATAGTGAAAACCGTAGTGGCACGCCACCGACTAAAGTTCCCGTCGGTTGCTTCACCCAACTGAAACTCGCCACGAGGCGCTTCATGGAATGTGGGTAACCCACACGACACGCAGCATTTAAAGTTACTTTTTATATTGAATTCGCGTGCAAGCAGATGAATATAGCAGAGTTTCGACTTCCCTCTCACTGCTTAACCACTTCATCATTTGTCCATATTTCAAAATGGTTTTTGGTTTGTATTTACAAACAAGTAATTATTTGCCACCATGGAGACCCTTAACCCGTGGTGGATGAACTCCGAGAGGCGGTGCCATTTTGTCGTTTGTCATTTTGGTGCTTGTTATAGTTTATACGTGGTAAACAGGTTAATTAGGTTAATGTATAATCCATGTTAATCAAGCGTTTTAATGATTAGATGTATAATGACATGCATAAGAGTTATAGTATTAAATTTTGATCTTTAATTTGTAGACACAACGAAGAATATTTTTTAATCGTTAAATTTCATATGCACATTGCATATTTTTAATTAAAACACCAATTAATCTGGAAGTTTTCAATAAGTATACACCTCACAACATAACAAGTAATTCTTTACTACTATGAAGACATTGTCCATTCACTAATTCAATGTTAGTCCTCCTTTCACTTGCCTTCATTCCAATCTTTCCAGACTTTCACTTACCCATCTTCTTATTGATGTTTTGAAGCTTCACCATGCACTGTTATGCCACAAATCTGGGGTGAAAAGGCCTTGGCCTCCTGAATAAATCCAAGTTATGCTGAAGTGATCTCCTACCACATGGGTTCCCCTTCTATGAGAGCTCATCTTCTTCATACGTTCCTTCACCACTCATCACTCCTCCATTGGTGCCCACCTTCTTCATAAGAAGCGATTGTACATCCCCTCACATCCCCTCAACCTCTTTTCACAATATTTTTATTGCCGAAATTAACATGTTTGTGTTGCGTTCTAGGTAAAATTCCTATGGACTTCGCATTTTACCAAAATATTGGTTGCAATTTCACAAGAGTTGTTATCATGCTATTATCATGCCTTCTTATGAGAATCCTAAAATTCGTGGTTTAATCTATTAAGTTGTAGTTTGCATGATGCCTAAGGTGAGACTTAAAATTACTCAATCAACACTATCTTCTATAATTATTGAGGCTTTCATTAGTGGATCATGGTTGTATCATGGTAATATTTGAGAATTATATAGGTATGTTGGTGGCCACTTTGTAAGTTTGATGAGTTCTTAATTCAAAGAGTTATGTTGACTTCTAGATTCAAATTATTATAATCATGACAATTCATGGTATTCAATTAAGATTAGCGTAATTTTTCATTGAAACCTTTTTGTGTATTAACATCACTATAATTTAAGGCTTCTTTGACATTGCAAGATCCGATGGAGTTAATAGTAATTTTGTGCCTCAAGCAATCCAAAAATGAACACAAGCATAAGCAACAAATGTTAGTGAGCTATGCATTTGTGGATCTTTCATTTCCCTTTTGTAGTTATTGTATGATCATCAAACTATTGATATGGTTGTCATTTTCCGCCTTGAAGGGTTTTATGTAGTTAAATGATTTTGCACTATATAGAGGTTTCCTCCAACTAGTCTAATAGATTTTGAGAAACAAAGGTACTAGCCTAATATTTGTGAGATAGATGAGGGGCTAGTCTTCTCATTGTCTTCATTTAGGTATGGAGACAACCTCATTTTCTTGCTAATCTCGATAGATTAGTGTTTCTGTGTGAAGGCATATCATGTCACCTCATCTACAAAACCCCCTATTCCATTCTCTCCACCATAAACAAAACAAGTGCAAAAAATTAGTAACCTTAAAGACCTTTGCCCCCTCCACCAAGAAATCAAAGAGCAAAAAAAAGGGATAGCTTCAAAATCAACCTAAAAGAATCCAACCATGATTTTTCATTCTCCAAGTTCAAGTTTAGGCACATAATGTCCCAAGTGCTTGTCATTGTCTTCGACTTGTTGAATTCTATATTTGAAGGAAAAGTTGTAGCTAAGTGGCCCTTCATCCTAATTCCTTTCATATTGAAAATGGGCCACAAGGGCCTCAATGGAATGACCCAATCGATTGTGCAATGGTTTTTCCTATTTCTTGTAATCTATGATCATTAGCTATAATTTGCAAAAGTTTCAAGGGTTTAATCCATCGAGAGGTGTTACATGCACAAGATTGTTCCCAGTTCCTGATACCAAATCAAGATTTAAAAAAAAAAATGAATGAATGAATGGTTTGAATTGATGCAGAGAGGAATTCAATATAACCCAAATGATGGTAAAGAGATGCATGCAATTTATTTCAATTTGGGGTTTTGTGGTAGCACCTGAGAAAAACAATGTGATTTTTCATGGGGTTTTTTGAGTTTTAGGTTTTGGGTATATCTATTGCTCAAAATTATTCAATAACTTATTTGAATTTGATTTGGATTCTTCTTTGGACATAGTTTGTGTGTGTGATTTGGTCGTTTCTTGCATAATTTTTCTCCATTTATGGTATCTTATATGATGTTGGCTTGAGTATGTGTTATAACATCGATCATGCATTCATCGGGTCTGACAAAATGGACATAACATCCTGCTAGTAACAATTGGAAACCTACTTTCAAATGTCTATATTTTAACTACTTAGGAATCAAGGATCATGGATTATTCCCTATTGTTGAATTGAGCCGATGATAGTGAGGATAAGGTAGTTTAAGGGTTAGCAATGTCTGATACATAGCTTCCACTAACCCTTACTTATGGACATATTTCCCACAATTTTGTTCTCCTTGAAAACCCTAATGGAAATAGAGTCATGCAAAACCTTTTCCCAATATGCCAAGGTACACATAAACTGAAAGGTAATAGAAATAAAAGATAACAACATGACTATTGTTATCAATTTCAATAGAATGATGTTAGATATTAGAAATAAATAAATCCCAAGCATAAGAGAATGTCAAAGAAATAGGTGCCCTTAGGCATAAAACACTATAAGAGAGATCAAGAAGATCATAAGATGAGATTATTCAAATGAGAAACTCAGTTGTATATATATACACAAATGAAGTGAGGTGTTCCTTCAAGGACTCATCCCTTTGAGAGGGGGCATGGGCTCACAAAACATTGAATTGAAGAAATTGCTCAAAGAAGAAGTGGAATCAAAGAAGTTGCTAAAAAATCTAAACACACATTTCTATTCTTCTACAAATCTTGAATTTACTATATTTATACAAACTAACAATTCATTCTCCTATCGAATGCAAATATCTCCAAGGAAATAGAAGAATATTTTTCATCGATGGTAGTGGGAAAATTTATGAGAAAATATTATAGCCATGATGTTGTTGTTGTGTCAATGGGTTCTCCACCTTGTTGGGTATGTGTTATATTTTTTGCATGACTAGAACTAGTATTTGCATTGCACCAGGTGCGCAGGGGGGTTCGTACGGGAGTGGGAACCCCATTGCATGGGGGTTTAGGGCAACGCCCCCCCAATTTCTTTTTTTATCGTTTTTGCATCTATTTTTAGTGGTTTTTTGGCACATGTTTTCACCAATGGTTTTCTAATTCGAGTTAAGGAATTAGGGTTTTTGAATAATCTAGGTCAATGGATTAGGGGTTTTGGATGTCGCAGGATCCTATATAGGTATTGTATTGTAAACAATGAAGAGATGATGAATATAATATTAGAGGTGTGACTCTAAACATGTTGTTGGTTTTCCCGGTTTGGGTTTCCAGGGTAAAATCTATGTGTAATGCGTGTGTACCATTGTATCTTTTCTGTTTTTATTAAGAATATGTTTGCAATAATTAATTTTACAAGGTTAAAATCTACACACCTACTAGTCCCAAATATGTTATTGATTGGATATCTCTCCCCACATATATGTCTAAGTGGTCCTCCTCTATCTTCTAATTTATCAATGTTGGTTTATCCATTTTTTGAATCCTCGATATGGTCGGTAGACGCTTCCATTGTAATAGTAGTATTTTCTTTTAGGTTTGTTGTGTCATGCTTTCCCTTTTCCTTAAATTCATTTCATCCTTGACTCTTTTGTACCTAATTTTTTTCCTTGGTAGATGATTGTCCTCAAGTAGCTTCCCCGATCACCTCATGAACTAATCTTACCATGTTTATATTATCTTTTCTCTATCCATGGCTTCATGTTTTTTTATTTGAACAACATGAAATCAAGACTTGTCATGCTAGATTCTTCTTCTAGGAAACCCTTGTGGTAGTATGTCCATGTTAAGTAGTCATAAATATTACTCAAAGGTCATTCACCTTGAAGGCTTTGAGCTTTAATTTGAAGAAGTCCATCTCTTTTGCTTCTTCCAAGGATGCAACAAATTAAACTAGAGTAAAAGACCTAATGGTGAGGGAATAACTTGGGAACACAACTCTATTGTGTTCCTTCAATTCAGAATTAGTTCCAAATTTTGTTATCTAGTAAGCTACCTACATGAGTAGTATCGTGTCTGGAACATGATTTGGTAGTATGTGTGGAGCTAAGATGCACCCATAGATATGGATGTAATTTCCATCCTATTCTAGATACTAGTTTCCTATTGGATCCATCACAACCAAGGTTTCTTCAAAGAAGCTTGGGCATAGTCTATCAAAGATGATCTCATAAAAAGAAGCAAGAAATATCTCACATAGATGCTCATAAATGTCTTGAGTATTTATACTTCCACAACTTCTAATAATGAACTAGTTAAGGGGGAAGATAAGGGTACCACATGTCACACAAGCCAAAGAAGGAATTGATGGCACAAATTACAACTAGTAGGAATGTTGTCATGTGAAATTGACAGGACTTGTCTAATGGGTTCTCCACACCTCTCTTGATACTTGCATTTATGATACTTGATAACTTTTTTACCTAATTGAATGTGGATCCTTTGTTCAACGCCTGATGTATCAAAGGTACCCAATGCTCGTATAGATAAAGACTAATCCCTTTCTCCATATAACCTACTTATCAACATGACCACATCGTGCACTACCTCCCACAAGTAAGAAGTGAGATACACATTTGAGGTGCATTTTCAAAATGATCTCCCATCTTCGCACAAGCTCTCAATCATTTTCACAAGGTCATTCTTGCAAGCAAATCCCTACACAAACTCTTTTAATCTAATATTATCCTGGGTGGTAGGAGATTGTAGATATACTTGAGGGTGCAAGGGGCATATGACTTAATCCTTTCTCTCTTGTCTGAGTATATGCTTCATTCCTTGGTATTTTCTCTCTTGATTACCCATTGAACTATGTTTGGACATAGAAATACGTTTGTCCTTGTCATGATTTTATGTATTTGTGACAATTCCACCATATAGTTCATACTAATGGGATCAATTATTTCTTTCATTTCTTTTTATCGTTTTGTCTCATTTCCCTTTGTGATGGGAGGTAGTTATAATGGTAATGAAACTTTTTGGTATGTTTAGAACATATTGCCAAAAATCTGGTTGTAATATACACCAACACTAGGAGATGTGTCATTGAAGATGGGATTGGATTCATGGATAGTTGGTTCCTTGTATCCCTTATTCTTTGATTTTCTCCCCTTTTTGGGAGTCGTGATGTTAAATGTGTGCTTATACCAACACTAAAAAAGAAAATATTATTTGTTAGTTAGAGAACCAAAACACATGCATTCCTAGTTACAATGGTAAGTTGAAAGGAAGTTTTGATGGTGAAAAGGTAATACAAAGAAAATCACATCTTAGGAAATAAACATGAGATATTTGAAGTTGTTATTTGAATTGGAATGTAGGTGTGATATAAATTATGATGTGAGTAATAGCTCACCTTTGAACAAAAATATGCTCTAGTTGCATTCATATTCCTAACTACAAATGTCTGAGATATTGATCAAGGGTATTGCATTCATGTTGCTAAAAAAGGAGAGAGGTGAAAACATTGGGTAAAGGGTGGAATGTACCCTAGTCTCACTTCTACAACCAATTGAAAAAGCAAGTTGAGAAGACCTAATAATCCTATAGGTGCACTACATTTCCACTCACAAAGAGATGGGAAAATTGGTAAATCACGATCGTGGATAAAGGCTCGCAACTCTCCAATTAAAATTTGTTTTCTCACGAGAAAGGATTCAAGGATAACAATCTTAATGGCACATGGTTTATGGTTTCTCCCTTAGAAATAAGGTAAAATAATAGATGCAAGGGTTCACTCCTCGTAGATTTAAGTGTGAACCCTTCTATTTGAAAGAATGGATTAAATGGAACTCAAGAACCTTCTCTTGACTTAATCCATTTGTAGTTGAATCCTTCTCAAATAAACTCACCAAATACAATTCTATCATTAACCCTATGTAATAACCCTAAGACCAAAGGATGGACAACTTAATTGGCACATGGATAACATATATATGCTTTGAGTGATGGAAGCAAAATTTTGTGGAGCCCAACATTGCACTAATAAAGATAAGCAAGACCTTGAATAGAAGGATGGATAAAAGGTAATCAACATATGTTAGTATGTTGAATAGGAAGGAAATAAAAAGTAATCTATTTGAATACAAATGGCCATATCATACATAACGAGTTAATTAATCCACGATATGTTTAACTAGGAATGGTTTAAATACACCACCTTTCTATATGATATTGTAGAAACGTCACTTCACAAACTTATGGTGTGGGTCTTGTTAGTCTTATTGCACTCGGAAGCATGTGAGAAGGAAAGTGAATTATAAGGCCTCTCAAAGAAGTGTGTGAATGAGAGTGCCTAAGGATTAATATAAAAGTTTCACTCACATTTGTCCCGATGAAAGCTCCTTTAACATTAGGATTCACTATAACATGTAGTTATGATGATTCTCACATCGTTATAAGATGGTCTCGAGTTATCTACTAAAAGTGTGAGTGCATATGGCACTTGCCACTTGTTCCCATGAAAGAAAATACATAACGAGTTACTCGCATATGTCTAGGAAATAACATGGCTTGCATTTCTTGATGAGGGGCGTAGTAATCTTATTTCACAACACCTCAAACAAAGAGAATATAACCTACCCAATCGATGAAAACAAGGTGATATATGTAGGTCACCACTATTTAAATGAGAGTAAGGTTAAGTTGCACATGGTTTAGTGAAGAGAACAATATAATGAGTCCTAAATAGAGATTAAACCAATGAAGGTTGAAAGATGAAAGTCATGATGTCAACATTGAATATGGTGGCTTTATACATAGACTTGGTGAGATATACATCTATGGTTTCCCTCATGCTAGAGAAATATTAGGTGGAATCTTTTCTAATGGAAAACCAATAATAATATAAAGCTTCATTCTTGGAGATGCAATATTCTTCTTTGTAGTGATATGAGTTACAAATTGATCTTTAGTAGTTAAATTTTGAAAGAAAATATTAAAGCTAAAAGGAGAAAATTGCAACTTTATGTTCTTCAAATAATGCAAAGTCATTTGGACTATAAACAAGGGCATAAGTTTGATTATAAGGTTTGAACTAGAAACCATTAATGGGAGTGCCTTGGTATTTGTTCCTAGTGGCTTGGAATAAAGCTAGGAATCCCATAATGAAGAAAGATCCTATGATAATGGAAAGAGGAACTGAGTGTAAGGCCTTAGCCTTGAATGGATTTGGGAACCTTTATCACATGATCACCTCGGTGGTTATTGATCATCACAAATGGACATAATGGAAGGCTAATGGCTAGAATATTTTATTTTTGGCACCCTTGCATGATTGCAAGAAGCACCATGGACATGTCGGGCACCCTTGCTAATAATGGGCACATCACATACCTTGGAAACTCGCATTAGTTGGACACACCAAGAGAATATTGGAAGGGAAATTGATGAGGGAATGCAAAAAAAGTTATTGCAGATGACCTCATCCATAGGCATGCACTGAGAATGACAAACAAAGTGTCTAAGAGGAATTGATCAGATTATAGATAACTTGGGCACACTTGGATGGATGCACTTGGTTGAGGGCAGGTCAGTTGGGCTTACTTAGTTTGGCATGATTTTATGGACACATGTTGGCTAGGCGAACCTAGATGCACTGTGCCAGGCACACTAGATTGGGGCACACCTTTGGAATAGATGTTGAATAAATGTTTTTTTCCAGATTCATGGTCTAGGGTCCATTTTCCTTTGAAGATTTCAAAAATCCATAAAAAGTGCTCGGGAATAGTGGATTTTTCCCTGTTTGGGCACCTCCACTCCAAATCCTTTAGAATTTTGGAAGAATCCCAACTAGGTATCTTCATGCCTACTTTTTGAACTCTCTATAACAAATTCATCTTAATCTGGGTCTCGGTCACTGAGCACTACCCTGATCGTCAAAAACCACTATTTTGGATTTTCTGGAAATTGAAGAAGAACTGTCCAAAGGCTCTCACTGACACTTTGGTATCCTTCATCATTCAGGACATACCCTTTAAAATTCACCTGATTCTGAGTTGAACTACTCATGTTATGGCCAAGACAAGTTTTTGGCTCCAATTTTCTCTTTCCTTTTCCTCCTCTTCTCTTCTTCTCTCTTTCTCTTCCTCTCTCTTTCACTTCCTCTCTTCTATTTTCTTTTCTTCTTTCTTCTCTTCACATTTCCTTCTCTTATTTCCCTTCTTATCTTATTTCACTAATAATTTATTTATTTGTCGATGTATTGCTTCAATAATACTTTTCTCGACTGATACCTCACTCAGATAATTTATTTCTTGGTCGACATATTGCCCTAATTTTTTTTTTCCTGGCCAATATTCTCCTTTGTATCGCCACAAATTCTTTTCTTTGTTAGTGAGATTTATTTTCTTTCTCGTCGAGACTCCTCCCTTTATCGGTGATATTTATATTTATTCTCATCGACACTTTCTCCTTTATTGGCAAGTTTTATCTTTCTTCTCACTGACACTCTCTCCTTTATTGACGAGTTTTATCTTTCTTCTCACCCACACTCTCTCCTTCATCGACGAGTTTTATCTTTCTTCTTACCAACACTTTCTCCTTTGTTAGTGATTTTATCTTTCTTCTCGTTGAGTCTTTCTCCTCTATCGATGGGTTTTTATCTTTCTTCTCAACGATGTTTCATCGAGAAAAAATATATTTTTCTCTGCTTTCTTCCTCCATTTCGCTGACAAAAAATATTACTCATCGATATATCACTCAATGAAAGTTTTTCTTCGCCGACATACCGCTTAGTGAAACTTTTTCTTAGTCAACATATAGCTCAATGAAATTTTTTCTTCACCGATACACCCTATATTGACCACACAAATTATCTTCCTTGGTCATTTTTTTTTTTTAATTTATCCGGGTTCACGATTTTCATGCAATCCACACTCATCTATTCAGTCCAAATTCAACCCTTTAAAGACCATATCGACCTCCAAA
>CBVK0101240407.1:0-25681 GCA_900067695.1 Picea abies
CATCACACACAAAAAAAATCAAAATTTAGGGCCTTGACCCCAATTTCGTATGCTAGGAAAAACACTGTTTTCACCCAACTCTCACACAAACTAAAATTATGCCCTGTTGTAGTAGACCTAGGTAGGCCTGGTGTTGCAATCATAGTTTTTATACCACTTTGTAGCACCCCCACTACTAAACCCAACAATTTAAACTAGTACTCGTTCAACTAAATGCATGCATAATTGACAAAAACACCCATGCATCTAACAACATTTTTAAAAGCATGAATGTAGTGAATTAAACATACAAACAACAACAACATATAAATACTCAAGAACTCATAGTAAAATGCACAACAAATTAAACCCATAATCGAAAACAGAGAACACGGATGAAACACTTATCTTTGTAAGAAAATGTGCAACCAATTGTAGAGGATGGACGTTCCCCTTGACCCTAATTTTGTATGCTGGGAAAATGGATTTTTCACCCAACCCTCACATAGACTGAAGTTTTGTCCTATTGTGGTAGACCCAGGAAAACTTGGTGTTGCAACCATAGCTCTAATACCACTCTTTAGCACCCCCACTACTAAACCCAACAATTTACACTAATACTCGTTGAACTAAATGCATGCACAATTGACAAAAACGCCCATGCATCTAACAAAATTTTTAAAAGATGCAACCAATTAAACATATACACAACAACATATAGATACTCAATGAATTAGAGTAAAATGCACAACAAACTAAACCCATAATTGAAAATTGAGAATAAAGATAAAACACTTATCTTTGTAAGAAAATGTGCAACCAACTACAATGGACAAACATTCCACCCAACTGTAGACTTGCTACTCGAAATTTCAACACCAAGTCACCCCTAAGACAGGTCTATGAATCCACAAGAAAGGATGTCTCCTTAGAGTGTCTATTGTCCACTCTCAACCAAAAATAACCCACAACAAGATAATTTCCTATAACCATCCCAATCCACCAACTCTCTTTCCCCACAACTTGCACAACCCAAGGAATGGGATCCCCTTCTTTGCTGCATAGTCCCTCAAGCTATCCCAATTCCCTCTAGGGCTCCAATACAGGTTGGATGATAAATATATCTTGTTGGGGACACCAAGGATGCCAACTGCAATAGGAAAATATCACAACATCAAGCTCATTGGCTCTTGCACATAAATCTCACTCTATAGTCCTAACAACATGCTTCTTCATGCAATTACAACTCCAACAAGCTTCCCACAAAACCAACTATGGTTGTCTTAGAGTTCCACCATTCAACACACTCTTGTTGTCCCCAAAACCTACTTGTAAAAACTACCTACCATATCCATTAGAAATCCCTTTTATCCCATGCTCTTAATAACTATATGAGGTGACTTTTCACACCAACCCTCTTCCATGTACTCAGTGATTGGGGATTTGATACATTGAAAAGGAAAATAAAAGGTTCATACAAAATAATAATTTTAGAAAGTGGATTGAGATTAATACACATGAATAACCCCCCCCCCTTTGGACCCCTCTCTCATGAAAAACTAGCCCCCATGACTCCATTTGTGTCCATCTGTAGACTACAATACATTTTATTTTATTATTTCAATATAGAATGTTTATATATTGCATCGTTGGGTCTACAACCATACATTGCATTTACATTATACATCATTAAACCATGGGTTAAAATGGGGATGTTATAAGGTTTCCTAAAACAACCTCAATGTGAAGAAGAGCATGACCAACATGGACCAATTCCATTACATGTTTCATCATCAAGATAAAAAAAAAAATCCCCCTCTAACCAACTCTTCAACAATCTCCCCATACTCATGTCCTCTACCCAAATATCTAATGATGGTCTCAAAATCCTCCTCCTCCTTATGTCAATTTCAATTGTCTCTAAGAGTCACATCTTGCAAGTTATTCCAACAAGTATGGAAGCAATTGGTAGCCTTCACCCCAAACCAATTTACAAAAATATGATCTACCAAGCCATGCCTGTCAACTGTATGCTTTCACCAAAATATGTTGAATCATGTATTGCTTACACAACCACGAT
Organism: Picea abies; assembly: GCA_900067695.1. NCBI lineage: Eukaryota > Viridiplantae > Streptophyta > Pinopsida > Pinales > Pinaceae > Picea > Picea abies. Next base: position 2,060 of record CBVK0101240407.1, read on the forward strand.
AGGTTCCTATTCCACCTTTTCCTTCTATTGTCTCCTCTTGGATTTCCTCTTAGCTAACTCCCTTAACCCATTATTTTCAACATGTGGTTGAGCCTCCTAAACAACCTATAATAGCATTGTCTTTAAGTCCTATAATCCAATTGAAATAATGTCAACAATGACATCAACTTGTCAGTATTCACAAAGTTGAAGTGCACCCATCAAAGGCTCAGATTCACCAACCCTTCCTTTAATTGATCCAACATCTTGCAATTGAGAGTTCTACTAGATGAGTGCCTCCTTGCACTACTTAGACCCAACACTTGGGTTTTTTTTCATTGAAAATTTGACATCTATCTAAATTTCCTTCTCTAGTCCACTATTCAAAGTGCCATAGGCTACACCTTGGTGAGTTCCTTTGTCATGAATTCCTACAACTACTGTTGGTGTAATCCTTGTCCTTCCTCCAACATATTTCCTTTGGTTCACCAAAGCACACAACCGATCAACCTTTCCTAAGACTATCTTCACCACAATCTCCAATTACCAACTTACTATCTAAGTGGACAAAATGGTCTTAAATACCCAAGGTTCATTTTCCTGAAATCGACTCTCCTTGTTGTTATGCAATGATACAAGGCCTAACTATAGGCTCAAATAATTGACTCAATCAACTTCATGGTTGACATCCTCAACACACTCCCGAACTTCCTTCTAGTCATCATAGGAAAACCATAAGTCTTGTTTCCATCCAAGAACATCAAACAATTCTTAGGGGGCATGGTAATTGCTTTGGAAAGATTCATACAATCCTATCCCAATATGACTCTATGTTCATCCAATAAAACTATTGTCAATTCTAAAATTCCAAACCATTCCCCAGCTTTCAAAGGTGTGGAACAAATTGCTCCTATTGTTGGCTTCATTATTGAGTTCAACCCCTTGAATGAGGCCATGTTTCTCTTAGACTTACGATGAAGTCCTTTAGCATTTCGTTCACTTAGAAAGTTTTGGGTTGCATCGACATCCACTAAGCCTGCCACATTCATCCCACTCACTATCACACTCACAAAATAAAAGTCATACCTACCTTCACCTTGCAAATCATGTTCTTAACCTCATGTTGTGACCCTATCCATAAGTCTTGTTTTCGAGGCACCCAAAACCTCCAACTATACCTTTTGAAGTTTGAACTCTATTGTGCCTAGAATTCTTCCAAGGCTTCCAAATTTTCCTTCAAAGGACAATTTATGGAAAAATGTTTCTAGCAACAAAGGAAATGAGAAACATTCTTAACTCTACACTTAGGTAAATTTTGTTTCTTTCTTACTGCGATGTTGCCATCATCTTGGACATACTTCTTCCTATATGACTACGACTCAAGTTGCAATCATGCATTTGCTTGGCCTATCATAGCTTGCAACCTCTCAACCAAGGCTTCAACCCATGCATTTTACTACTAGGACACCTTCATGTACTCTTGGATCAAGTGTCCCAACCTTACCATCATGACTTTCATTCTTGTCTTCCAAGACTCTTCTTCTACACCATCCATATCAGAACATAGATATGTTTGAAGAATCCAACCAAGTTTTCAAAATTTAGTTTTACCCTCCGTTCTTCCAATTCCATGATGCCAAGCACCCGTTCCAAGAGTTTTTCCTTCACCCAAAGTTTTACTTCAATTTTTCCATTGTTGCACTTTAGTGTGGCTATCTCTCAAGATGTCCTGAAGGAAATTCTTCGATAAGCTTCACTTGATCTACACAATATTGAAAACACAAAGACTTACCAAATCTATGTGGAATGATCCATCCAAGCTGCCTGCTACACCAAGAGATGATTTTACTTTAGTCCACCACGTTGTCTCCAAGTCTCTCTTGTGATCACCTATTAGAATCATCCTAGAAACCTCTTGTGCATTCCTAGCATGCCAAAATGTGGTGAAGAGCACCCCAAACAATTATGAAATCAACTTCCTCCAAAATTTGGGTTATGATACCACCTTTCTTGCAAAAAGGGGGTGAAGAGAAGCTTTGATACCTCCTATTATGGACTTACAATCCTACCTAATTTTTTTCACTTTTGGCACCATGGGTTGTGTGGTATGCCTTACCTTGATTGCAAGGGATTGACTAACCCATTCTTACTATAAAAAAACTACACCTCTTCACTTAGTGTCTTGCCCATAACTATGCATTGACATACGATTTGTTAGATCTGCGACTAAATTCATTACAATCAAGTTCTCTTACAATAGGCACATGTTCAATCACGACCTAAGCATCCCAACTATACTTTAACACTTAGCTAATATTCATTAATTTAATGCAAGTAATAATAACATCCAACAAGCATAAAGAGACCACAACACAAAAGTATGGGTGACACCCAATGTAGATGCCTTAACTTTATTAATATGAATAACATTACAAAGATACAACAAGGGAGTCTAGCCAAGCTACTTGTGACTCTTTTGTGGATACACAAATGTCCGAGGTAGAACATTGTATAGCCACACTAATCGTCAAGTTAATCCTTAAAGCATTTGTGGATCTACCTCTTGTAGTTTCCTTTCCTCACTTGCTATAATCTTAGTCTAACTCTGTCATGCCTTAGACACTTGCCAAGTTTTCTAATTCCTTTGTGCAAACAAGCTAAGACTCAACCAATTTCCAAGTTGTTCACTATGCCAAAATGAAGACTTAGCACCTCAAAAATACTTGTCCACTTAATGAATGATCATTCCTTGATCTCCATCCTTGATGATGAATGACTTTACACAATGTTCATGCCCTCTATATATATGTGGAAAGAGCCTTGTCATTTCCTTCTATAAGGTGCATTACACAACACTCCACGCCCAAGTGGATCCAAACGTGCAATCCACTCCATCCAACCACTAAGTATTGGAGCATTCTACCCCTTGGGTCCATGTCCAAATGGATTGTGCACTCATACCCAATTCATCCCAAAGTCTTGTGCACTCAATGGCTACAACTATCCCACTTGAACAATCTCCAATGCACTCCTTGCCATTCCATGTGCTTTAAGTGATGCCAAGACAACATCCATCCAACTTACAATGCATGTCTAAAAAAGGGACTCTTGCGCATGGACTGAGGTGATATGACCACAAGCAAAGGAACTCTTTCCTAGGGTGCCCACAAACCATGGAATGTCACATCCATTGTCCAATCCATCAAACAACTTCAATAAGAAACCCTAAATGATGGCCCTCATCTTGTTGCCATATTTAGCCAAATTGATTTGCTAGCTCTTTGACACTTGGGAATGCCTTGCCATCATGCAAGATTGCCCAATTCATTCTCAATAGATGGGTAGGGGGACCCATTGTAATCTCCAAGGAAAGGGCCTCACACTAGGCCTCTTAAAAAAATAAAGGGCCCCATGTGCATATATGGATGTGTTGAAAGGTCAACATACTATAAATGCTAATAAAAACATATTACCAAAAAATCAACAACAACACATGTAACGTTGCATAGCACAAACAATATTTTAACCAGAGAACCCTCATGGGGAAGAAACTCCAAATCTCATTATGAGTATGCCGAGTCAAGTGGAAGGCTTACAATTGTTAATGATCCTACCTTATGTAATTATTGGTACACAAACTACACTATGGTGTTTGACACTCCTATCAATGGAGTCATAAAAGAATTCCTTATAATGGATCTCTCTCTCTCTCTCCAAACTCTTGCTTCCAAGATTCAATTATCATCCATTATGGTTGTTGAACCAATTTGTTTCTCCAATGGGCAGGCTAGTACATCATTCTTGAAACAATTATTGAAATGATGTTAATATGCCAAATATCAGAACGATGACTGAAATTCACATGGGAATTCAAGTCATGTTCCGCTTCGAGAGAAAACACATTTTTTTCTTCACAAATCTTGTTGATCATGGTTTTTGGGATAGACCTTGCTAGGTAGGAACTTGATCACATTTCCCTAGTGCCACTTGTTTTCCCTCTTTTACTATAGTTTCACGTTTCTCTAGCTTTCTCTCCCATTTTTTCTAGTTTTTCCTTTAGTTTGGAGGAAACCAGTGTGAAATCCTTGGTCCGCGAAAACCTCCTCCAAATTCCTTCATCAAATTCCTTATCTTTTTCTTGATGATTTATATTCTCCTTTACTCGGTATGGATGTGCTTTGCTTAGTAAATTTTCCCATCCTTTGCTAAGTGTTATACTCCTTGAGTGATTTTCCTTTATCTTGAGAAGAACCTTCTCTCTTGTGTTAAGCATTAGATTCTAATCAAGATGGGTTACTTTCTCTTTGCTTGATGAACTATGGGCAAATAGGTACTTAACCAAAAGGTTGTCTCATCAAACTTTTGCTTGTTCTCCCTTTGTTTAGTAGAAATGTAATTGTTTTCTTAGTAGATTATGTTGGTGTCTTACTTGATGTTGAACAACTCGAACAATTATATCCGTTTTTGAGTGACAAGTCATTCCTCACCAACCAAGAAAAACACACTCAGAATTCGAGTGCGCGAGTCCTTTACTCAATAAAATTCTCCTATTTTCAATACCACATTTCCCATAAATATCATTTATTATTGACCAATTTCTCATGAGCTTGAATAACCCATTGAATCCTTTTTTAAAAAAACCTAAAAAAGATAAAACTCATTCCTCATATGATGCTTATGACACATCATCATGCATTTACTCCCTCATTTACTCTTTTCACGTGAAAAAAGTTCCATATCATAAATAAAAATGGTTGCCACTCCCTTCCCATATGACACTCCATTTACAACTCAACCATCCATATATTCTCCCATACTCTCAAGCCCCTCATTGTTTTACACATTAATGACAAATATGTTATAATTACTACTACTCTTTTAGTTTCCACTTACCTTTCTTTTACCCCTCATTCAACACCCTTTTCTCCATCTTATACTCTTGTATGTTGCTCTACTTCACCCTACCTTTTTGGTCCTTTTGTCAAGGCATCTAGAGTTCTTGTAGCTCCTATAAAGTTGGAAATATGTAAAATACATGTCCTTTTGTCATGGCATCTAGAGTTCTTGGAGCTCCTATCAAGTTGGAGTTATGTAAAATACATGACAAAAGATCTTACGGGCCTTATAAAGTAATATCTATGGCTCTGTAATGATGAAAGGACAAGGAAGAAAGTTGGGCTGTAGGTTTATTTAGATCACGGCCATTCTAGATACATTTTCTTATAGAGACATTTTCACCCTTCTTCACTAGCACTTTCAAGGCTTACCACATACCGGGCTTTAACTTACCAGGTGTCTGTGATGTGGCCTTTTAGTAGTGGCATGTAGAGCCCTATAAAAATGCATTATAATGTATGTTGATTCAGTAATAAGAAATCATGGATATCATATCATATCCCCATCGTATCGTTTAACTTATCTATAGTGATATTTGTTTGAAATCATGATAAATTGTTATATCAATAGATTTAATTGTTATATCAATAGATTTAGTGTCTCAAATATTTTTCAGTATATTGAATTCATTTTGTTTGAAATCATGATAAATTGTTATATCAATAGATTTAATTGTTATATCAATAGATTTAGTATCTCAAATATTTTTCAGTATATTGAATTCATTTTTACATACAAAAATAAATAAATTTTAAACAATAAAATATAATAATTTTCTGTAAATTTATATTACTAAATTCTAAAAAAAAATAAAAATTTCTTATAACAATTAAAGAAAGTTTAATACATGTTTATTAAAACTTGCCTCTATACTCTCTTTTTCTTGACGATACATGCCCCACCAATGTTCGCTTGTGAAATATGAAACCGACTCATTCTACTCAGCTGGTCCCAATGTCAAACACTCTCGGCCGACCAATCTGTCTACTCACACACTAACCAGAGCAGAGCAGAGCAGTTAGTGCCGTTGGTTACGCGTTGAAATGCAAATGTCCTCTCCATGTCCACTTAAATATTGACAGCGGAGTCCGACTAGATGCCTTTTCTTTACCCCTTGGAAACGGTTTTCGAATATTCTATTCAATAACCAGATTCGTCTTTATAAATTAAGCAACCGAAAATGCGCTCGCGGCTCGCTCAACAAACCAAGAGCGTAAGTCGACCGATCGTTGCTTCTGGTCAACTTCCCCGAACGTCTCTCTGTATCTCGCATATGAATACCTGTCAACTTGTACCTAACTTTCCCTTCATTCCAACCATTCCACTGGGGCCCTTTCAACGCTCCAGAGTGTTCGAGAACCATTCCAATGGGACCCCTTCAACACTCCGAAGTTTCCGAGAGCTATGTCTGGACGCTCCGCTCCGAATTCCAGTCTTGACAATTGAATTGATCATAGACCGTGAGTGATTGACACATCCATGCTATGGTGTCAGCTTTCTATTCGCTACTGCATTCTGGATATTATTGTTTTCTACACACTTTAGCCATTACCGCCGACCCTTTTTGTCTATAAAAACACGCTCCCTTTGAAGCAAAACACACACTACACTTATACACTGCTGTTCTGCAAATTGGTTCCTCTCTTCTTTCCGACAGATTATTGAATTCTAGCATCCTTCTCTCACCATGAATCCAGAAATTTCTCCTGTAGATCAGCTCTTCGGGGCAAAGGCCGCGGCGGCCAAGAAGTGTGGAGCGTACGTGACTTTCTTGGCGGGATGTGGCGACTACGTGAAAGGTGTTGTCGGTCTTGCAAAGGGTCTCCGGAAGGTGAAGAGCGCATATCCTCTCGTCGTTGCTGTCTTGCCCGATGTTCCAGAGGATCATCGCCTGCAATTGCGCAGACAGGGTTGTATTGTTCGCCAGATTCAGCCAATCCATCCCCCCGACAATGAAGTGCAATTCTCAATGCCTTACTATGTCCTCAACTACTCCAAACTCCGTATTTGGGAGGTATTTTCAATTCTTGCAAATCTCCATATACATGCCTAGATTTTAACAGCCATATCTTTCCTAAAAACCTGAATATAGTTATTAAGAATCTTGTTTTGGTTGGTGGGCAGTTTGAGGAGTACAGCAAGATGGTATATCTGGACGCAGACATCCAAGTCTTCCACAACATTGATCACCTCTTTGACATGCCGGATGGATATTTCTATGCTGTTATGGATTGCTTCTGCGAGAAGACATGGAGTCACACTCCGCAGTACAAGATCGGATACTGCCAGCAGTGCCCGGACAAGGTGTCATGGCCCATCGAATTGGGGCAGCGGCCTTCTCTGTACTTTAACGCTGGAATGTTCGTGTTTGAGCCCAGTCACCTGACCTTCGATTGCCTTTTAGAGACTCTCATGGCTACTGTGCCAACACCCTTCGCAGAACAGGTCTGCTTCTATTATCGATTTTTAAGATCATGATATTTGGTTGGCTTACCGGATCCGATTTTGACTACATTGTGATATATGTTTTCTAGGATTCTTAGTTTTCATGACTAAATTGTGGTATATGTTTTGTAGGATTTCTTGAACATGTTTTTTGAGAAGATATACAAGCCTATCCCGTTGGTGTATAATCTGGTTCTGGCCATGATGTGGCGACATCCCCAGAACGTGGACTTGGACAGTGTCAAAGTTGTTCACTATTGTGCAGCTGTAAGCTTTCTTTTCAGTCCAAATTTCTGCAATTGCGTTAGATACAAACAATATGGTTTGTATATGACAGATGAGCATCCAGGGTTATGTTTATAACTTTATGGATGGATGTACATGTGCAGGGATCGAAGCCGTGGAGGTTCAGTGGAAATGAGGAAAATATGGAGAGGGAAGATATAAAGACGTTGGTGCAGAAATGGTGGAACATATATAATGACCCCTCTCTGGATCACTTGGGATCTGGAGACACAATTCCAGATCCAATTTCAGAGGTGGACGGAAAATCAAATGATCTGCAACAAGTGGCTGCTGCTAATTCTTTCCTGGCTGCGGTGCCAACATATCCCAACTTAATGCCTGCTCCGCCTGCAGCTTAAGAGATTCAAAATTTCGAAAAGTCGTCTGTAGTATAATATATCTGTATATATATTATAATCCACTGGCAGAGGTGGGGACAATTTGTATATTATACTGTATATCCTCAAAGATGGATGATTTTGCTGGTGCGCATTGATTGTAAATTAATTCAATTAATATTTGTAAATAACAAATTGCGCATTGATTTCTTGTTTTCCTTGTTAGTTTTCATGACTAAATTGTGGTATATGTTTTGCAGGATTTCTTGAACATGTTTTTTGAGAAGATATACAAGCCTATCCCTCTGGCGTACAATCTGGTTCTGGCCATGATGTGGCGACATCCCCAGAACGTGGACTTGGACACTGTCAAAGTTGTTCACTATTGTGCAGCTGTAAGCTTTCTTTTCACTCCAAATTTCTGCAATTTTTATATGAAAGAGGAGATAGGGGTTATGTTTATGAATGGATGTGCATGTGCAGGGATCGAAGCCGTGGAGGTTCAGTGGGAAGGAGGAAAATATGGAGAGGGAAGATATAAAGACGTTGGTGCAGAAATGGTGGGACATATACAATGACCCCTCTCTCGATCACTTGGGATCAGGAGACACAGTTCCAGATCCAATTTCAGAGGCGGACGGAAAATCAAATGATCTGGAACAGGTCTGCTTCTATTATCGATTTTTAAGATCATGATATTTGGTTGGCTTACCGGATCTGATTTTGACTAAATTGTGATATATGTTTTGTAGGATTTCTTGTTTTCCTTGTTAGTTTTCATGACTAAATTGTGGTATATGTTTTGTAGGATTTCTTGAACATGTATTTTGAGAAGATATACAAGCCTATCCCGTTGGTGTACAATCTGGTTCTGGCCATGATGTGGCGACATCCCCAGAACGTGGACTTGGACACTGTCAAAGTTGTTCACTATTGTGCAGCTGTAAGCTTTCTTTTCACTCCAAATTTGTGCAATAGCAATTTGATAGAAACAATATACCTTATATGTAAAAGATGAGATAGGTAGCTGTTCTGAGAATGCAGAGCTGTGGTTATGGATGAATGTGAATGTGCAGGGATCGAAGCCGTGGAGGTTCAGTGGAGAGGAAGAAAATATGGAGAGGGAAGATATAAAGACGTTGGTGCAGAAATGGTGGGACATATACAATGACCCCTCTCTCGATCACTTGGGATCAGGAGACACAGTTCCAGATCCAATTTCAGAGGCGGACGGAAAATCAAATGATCTGCAACAAGTGGCTGCTGCTAATTCTTTCCTGCCTGCGGTGCCAACATACCCCAACTTAATGCCTGCTCCGCCTGCAGCTTAAGAGATTCAAAATTTCGAAAAGTCGTCTGTAGTATAATATATCTGTATATATATTATAATCCACTGGCAGAGGTGGGGACAATTTGTATATTATACTGTATATCCTCAAAGATGGATGATTTTGCTGGTGCGCATTGATTGTAAATTAATTCAATTAATATTTGTAAATAACAAATTGCGCATTGATTTCTTGTTTTCCTTGTTAGTTTTCATGACTAAATTGTGGTATATGTTATCTGTATATATATTATAATCCACTGGCAGAGGTGGGGACAATTTGTATAATATACTGTATATCCTCAAAGATTGAGGATTTTGTTGGTGCGTTGACAGTTATTGATTGTAAATTAATTCAATCAACATTTGTAAATATACAAATTGCATCTTGTATTCATTTTTCTTTATTTGAAAACAAAAAAATTAAGTTTTAATTTAAGTATACATAATGAAAACACATTTCTCTTGTATTTATATATGCCCCACTCCGTTTTCTTTATTTGAAAACAAAAAATTAAGTTTTAATTTAATTATACATAATGAAAAATATTACACATGCAATAGATGTGATTATGATTATTATAAAATTTACAAAATCTGGAATGGTTAAATTAGTAGAAACTAAACTTCATTGATTTTTTAAGAGTAAGCTGAACAATCTTCTTTTCCTAGTTTTTTTTTTTTTTGTAAAAAAAAGGGCTTTGAATATAATCAATAAGAATAGTTTGAGTTTTATTTTTTAAGAGTAAGCTGAACAATCTTCTTTTCCTAGTTTTTTTTTTTTTTGTAAAAAAAAGGGCTTTGAATATAATCAATAAGAATAGTTTGAGTTTTGCATGGATCAATGTTTCATACATTTTATAACCATATTTCAGAGGTATGTTTCATTTTAAACCAACCCAAATACTCAAAAAATCAAGCAGAATTTTGGATTAACCAAAAATTTAAAAACAAACCGGAAAAAAACCAAAAAAATAACTCCGAAAAGAAGAGTGATCAAGTTAACCGCTTTTTTTTTTTTTTTTTAAAGTGTACTGCAATGTTATATTTCTTCTAAAAGCGATTTAGAAAGAGATATGCCTAACGAAAAGGAGAAGCCACAAAAATTTGCATAATGGTGCTTCGGAAAGTCATTTTAGAGCGGTAACAATTACACCTTTGTTTGAGTGAGATTGTCCCAATTCGATCCTTTTGACCAATACGACAATTGAGGAGGACTTCAATTTTGGGATAGATATTTAAAAATTAAGAATTAATAAGTTAAAAAGTATTTTTTTTAAGTTTGAGAATGTTATATTTAAAGTGTGAAAATGTTATATTAAGGTTATATATATATATATATATATATTAAATATTTTCTTTTTAAAAGATAAAGTGATTTTTATATAGTAGAACTTTAATTACACAATCTTAATTACACATAAGTTTTTGAGAGCATAACATGTAAGATATGTTATCTTTTATGATATTTACATACAAGATACTTGTTTTTATGTTTAGATTTATCAAAATACTTGTTTTTATGTTAAGGCTTATGTTCATAGGAAAAAAAAACCAAATTAAAATCAAAGATACATAATTTTTCAAAGGAAAGTTCACATATTGACTTTGATCAAAATTAGATAAATAGTAACCTACAAGTGTTTATTCGGGAATCTACTCCTTTCTTGGGGATATAGGACTTTCCTCTAGGTCGTGGTAGTTGGTGCTCCTCTAGGTGGAACACAAACATAGGATGAAACTTATATATTTGTTTCAAATATTCCTTCTAAGAAATTTGATTTATTGACTCACTTATTTATTATGTCTTCTTTTTTCATAGGGGTGGTGAGAAGTTAACAAGAAGAAAGGGAAAAAAGGGAAAAATCAAGGATTCCTTTATAAAGGGCAAGAAATGAAATTAATGTATTTTTACCCTATCATCATAGTATGCATATATACTTGTTTGTATCGTGTTTTGAGTATTTGAAAAATGTGATTTTCATTCTATAATGAAACATAAATTGTGATGTTTTTCTTGGAAAAATAAGTGTTTTAGATGAAAAAATCACAAATCAACTTCCCAAGAATTGTTCCAAAAATAAGGAAAAATATCAAAATCTTATATTTTGATATTGATAAGATTATTGTATTTTTTTTAAATGAGTGATAGTGTTAGCACACTATTAAATTATATTGTAATTATGAAGCCATGAGTAGGTTGTATGAGATTAAGCAAGATTTTAGTATAACATTTTAGAGTCCCAAATTATAAAAATTGAGTATTGAGTTAAAATAGATAAATTAGAGGTATAAAGAATCAATATGAGACTATGATTAACATATTGGAGATTTAATGAGTAGGATGTTGTACATCATGTAAGATGTGTAGCATAATGAGTGGTTTATTGGATTTTTTCTACCTCACATTAGAAATACCCTAGTACAACAAAGATTGAATCCATAATAGGAAGCATTCAAGTTTGGTATGTTTTTATAGTCCATTGGTGGTTTGCTTAAAAATATTGCATCTAAAATGGCATAGTGCTAACATAACCTAGCTATAATATCAATGAAGATTAAAGGGTTGAAATATGGAAGACTGTATTAGAGATAATGAGTGGCGTATTGCCTATTTTGTGAAGAAGTGTTAGGATATACTAGTCCAAACTCTACATTGATCCATTTCCAAGAGGTGTTATGGTAGAATGTTATGCAATATGTGGAAAGAATAGTTATGGTCCTCACCATTGACCTATATTGTATAAGTATATGGGTATCCTCAATATTGTGAATAATGAAATTTTGCAAATTATAAGTATACGAGTATCCTCAATATCGTGAATAATGAAATTTTGCAAATTATGATGCATAGGGTTGATTATTATTGTTCATTATAAGTGTTAGAAAATTTCTTTAGGAAGAGTACATATATGGTGGAAAATGAAATAAGTAGAGTATAATGAGAAGACAACTGTGAAGGATGAATAAGGGGATGAGTAACTTCGAAATGTTTTAATTTCAAGGAGGTTGGTAATATTTTGTGCAAGTATCTTCAACCCAAGACCTCGGTGTGGACATCATCATAATGCAATACATGGTATTAAATATTTATAGAAGTGGGAAGTAAGAAATATGCACTAAATGTGAACAAAATTTGCTTATTTTGAACCACAAGAACTTAAGGAGCCATGTTTGGTGGGAGTAACTATCATGAACAAGGTAAGTGTGTGAATTGGTGTAGATTTTGGGGTAATCCTACTATGCGAGATTAAGAAAACACCTCTTGATATCCTTATTTTTGATGTTGTTAGATAGAATGAGTACTTACATGATTCCATTGAGGTGATGAGGGAATATACTTATGTGGATAGACTTGAGTACCCACCCATTTAGAGGCATATATGAATACCTAAGTATGCACTTGAGGCACTAGGGGTTGTGCATGACTTTAAAGAATGCAACATGAATATGGTAAGGGGAATATCATTTATTTTGTTAAAATTCGAAGTAATTATCAATTGTCTACTAGGTTTCATAGTGTGTTGAGTGAGCTTGCAGCTCTAGATGAGGTGGCTTGAGGTAAGTAACCTTTTGTCTAAAATGGATTTGCATCGTGTGCACAAACATAAGAAGACCCAAATATGTAAGTAGTTTGGACTAAATGCATTGCTATGAATCTATAAAGTGAAAAATGAGATGTTAGATCTTAGATATGATCCGATCATCTTTTCCAAGAAGTATTAGGAGTTATGGGTAATCCTATGCCCATATATCCAACAATCTAGTTGTTCCTTTATTATGATACTTAGGGGACAACATATTGGACACACTTTTAAATACTAAGGAGAACACTTAACTATAAATCGATTCTTAACCATATAATTGCAATTGTAGCACAACCTTAAGCAACAATTCATCACATTAAACCTACCATTTTATTAACAAAAACATTTTTTCTAATGCATAATCATGAAAGAAAAAATATCCTAGAAAAATCCATAATATAAAAAAATATACGAACATCTCATTACACACAAATTTATAGGGGAAAACTTTAATACAGGTAGAAAAATCTAGTCTAAAACAAGGTCTTCTTTAACATAATAGTCAATGACATTACAAAAACCTAAATAATCATTTAGATAAACACCTTTGTCCTCAACCACTAACTATCCACATCTAACCTCACATGAAAATGAACCATGTCTGTCTTATTTCTTTATATAAGACTTTAAATCCATACAAAACCCTATTCCAAATACCTTTATAGGATGCCTTCAAGTCATAAATGTTCTTAATTCACTCTAACTACTATCTTTACCTAGTATACCATTGAAAACACATATTTATAATGAATATATATCATAATTAAATAATGAGTTATTTCAGTTTTTAATAACTTGATCTAGGTGGATATCGGGGGCCACCCACCTTTTTCAAATGGCTCAAAACAGTTTTCTGGCCATTTTGGCAATTTACTATTTTTAGCAGGTTTTCACTTCCAGGGCCATTTTGAGGGCCTAAATGAAGTTTTTTCGAGATCAAATGAGAACGGAGATATAATAAAGAAATGCACAGAGATATTGCAGATGTTCAATAATATAAAAGAAATGTATCAGAGATGCAACCATAAACACATATATACAGTAATACACGATTTCTATTAATCATAGAAATGTACAGAGACTGTATATATATATATATATATATATATATGTTAATGGTAATGAAGTAAAAGAACATTGGTAACTCTAATGCTCTGTAAATAAGAAAAATCTAATAGCCACAAGGAACAAAAGGCAAAGAATGAACTAACCCCATTCTCAAAAACACATTTACATCGAATCTTCCAAAGAATAATAATGTAGAAATCCTCAAGCAATGATAGATCCTAGAAAAGGCAAAATACACTAGAGATTGGCAGTGTCTAGACAATTTAGCTTGCCAATGAATTTGCCCATTAAGCAACAATGGATACTGATCTTGTAGACACTGCTAGTAGCTCCTTCAAAATTGACACTCCCAAAAAATATGCTTCACAGTCTTTGGCTGAGGACAGACAAGATAAAGGCCATCCTAAAGTCTTCTGTTTTCCAAATGGGCCTTGGTCGAAATCCCTTCATATATCTTAAGCCAAGCAAAAATTCACATCCTATAAGAAAGTTCGATGGAGAAAACACTGTGAAGTCTTTGTACCATTTTATCCTCCACATCATTTGACATCCATCTTGCATTAGAGACAATGAATGACAACGTTGCAACAATGAATAAAATCTCCAAGAGGTTTGTGTGATATTTTTTGTACACCAAGGTTTCAAGCTTGTTCATTTTCAGGAGCATATGGTTTTCTTGTAAAGCCATGGCATGCTTAGTTTTTTGGTCTAGGCAAGTTGAGACTTACATTGTTGCCCCATTTGGAGTCTGTGGGTGTAGGGTATGTGTGTTGCAAAAACGCCTCTTTTTTAGGCACGCAAGTTGAGAAGAAATGGTATTTTCTTTTGGGGGGGGAGCTTGTGGGATTATGGCTCCCGCCCTTGGAAGTACTAAATTGTACTCATTCTTGCTCAGGAGTTTGGTTTGATGGCCCTTGATTGCCTGTCGATGATGGAGCTGAGAGAGCTCATCCTATAGGTAGAGTTATTCAAGACGAAGATAGGGATGCTTGGTCCATGCTATACTTAGCAGAGGAGGGCACACTTTTGGAGCTTTCTTGGAACCTACATCATCTATTTTCAGGGTTAGGATGAGGGCAGACCCCTTGGATCCCTTTTTAGCTTATGCATTGAGAACATTCAAGCTTGGAGGAGGAGCTCTTCATCTAGAGGATTCTTGGAGTTTATCTTTGGGTAATTGGATCTAGTTCTATTCTTGAGCATGTACTAGATTTGGATCCAACTATCTATTCTATTCTTACTTCTCTCATTCTCTATAAATCATTGTACAAGCAAGGGAGGAGACCATCTATGCTTTACTTCCTTTCACCTCCTTACTGTCATTATTCCCCTTGAGATTTTCTAATTGAGAGCTAGTATTGGAGCTTATTATTGGTTCGATGAGTTCACATTCAATACTGTGATTGCATCCTGTTTGATGTGGAGAAGTTGAAGAATCTTTTGAGGATCCTTGAGAGTTGATGTGTTCCCACATGTCTGGGACTTTGTTCTTTCTACAACTTTTGGAAGTTGGCAATAAAGATAAAATCAGTTACTCTTTTGGTGACCATATTTGTGTTCAAGTGTGTGAGAACTTCTATCTTTAGCGTAGACTCACTCTTGTTTTTGTTGCAATCTAAAGGAATTTGAATAAGTGGATTCAGACATCCATTTCTTTTGCCCTATTTGTTTTCTATCATTAATTCCTTCATATTGCGTTTCAAGGACAAGGCACCACCCATTACGATTTTATTGAATTTAAGCATTAAGGCAAAACAAATGAATATCTTGCATCAGCCACAAGTTTGAAATTGGACTAGATTGCAAGGGGACTTCTTGGGATCAACTTTCAAAGTTGTTTCCAAGCGTTTTTTGCACTTTTTAGCCCAAATTAGCTTGCTGGTCTGCACGTTTTCATGCAGTAGAGAGTTACTATATTGGTTTTCCAATTTGTGTGCATTTTATAATCACACAGTCTTAAATCTGCATTCTTTTAGTGTTTTCTTAGCAAAAAACAATTAATTTAGCTTACTGTTTTTTTACTTTTTACGCAGAAGTAAGGAGAAATTATAGTGTTTTCTGATTTGCATTTACTAAGGCATTATAAAATAAAAGTATTGCATCCACATAGTTTTCCTCACCATTTCAGGGAGGTTAAGTTGCTGGTTTCTGGTTTTTCATGCAGAATTAGAAAGAAGTTAATAGTGAAATTTCATAGACTAGAGTTGTACTCGCATGCATCTTTGAAATTCCACTTGTTTATAGTGCTTCTCTATGTTTTTGGTGTGTAATTGCTTGCTGATTTGCACTTTTTAAGTGCAGTAGCAGCAGGAAGTTATATCTTATTAGTGACCATACTAAGTGTTTTATCATCTAGGATCACTTTTTAGGCATATTTCCTTGCTGCTCATTACTTGTACTTGCTGATTTCTCATCTGATTCGTTGAGGACAGCAGCAGACTTAGTTGATTTGAGGTCATATTTACCCCTGAGAAGTCATCATTGCATAAATTTGATCATTTAGGGAAGAAGCCCCTTGTGGTTGACAAAGCACCAACCTGAAGAGAGAAAAGATTAGGGAAAGAGGTGACATTTGATCTATTCCTAGGAGTTATCTAGTCTCTTTCCATTGTGTAAGTAAGAATTTCTAGTCTCTTTCCATTGTGTAAGTAAGAATTTCTAGGTGATAACACCATGGATGACATGTTTGTGTGTAGAAAACTTTGTTGCACCGATAGAGCTACTTCTTTTGTTCTTCCATGTGGGAACAAGTGGAAAATTACATCCAATGACATTCACATTGTAGCCAAAGCAAACATGTAGGGGGCCTGGGTTGTACTTGCATTTTCTAGTTCCGCCCAAGGCTTGGGAATCCATATCCATGTATTTCAACAATGGACATTGTAGCCAAAGCAAACATGTAGGGGGCCTGGGTTGTACTTGCATTTTCTAGTTCCGCCCAAGGCTTGGGAATCCATATCCATGTATTTCAACAATGGTATACCCACCGCTCAGTAGAAACATGTCTACATCCCTGTGGTAGTTTGCAAGTTTTGTATGATGGTAGTCTTCATACTTAGTGAAAAAACTGTTGATGCCCCTAAAGCTGCAGTGCTTTTCTTCCAATGTGTTTGGAGCCATTATGAATTACCATTGGCCATCATTTTTTATTGCAATTCCAAATTTCTTAGTCACTTTTGGAAATCCTTATGGAAGCTTGTAAGTTGTCAGTTATAATTTTCCATTGTCTTTTGTTCACAAATTGATGGCCAAATTGATGCAGTCAATAGAACCGTGGTTCACGATCTTGTTAGTTCTCGCATAACTTGCATCACAACTACAAGAAAGCTACGCATGTCTCTATAGGACACTACCCAGCCTCCTGAGTGCACTACACCACCTTCCTCTCTCACATTTGAGCCCGTGGGAGCTTGTCCATAGCTGAGCTAGTGTTAGTCTCGACTCTCAAGTAGTCCTGGATCAGAATCTTTGCCATGGGGTTGAATAGTCAATTTAGTACTGTTGTTCTCTGCGCCTTCCGCTTCCATTTTCCTTTGCTATAACCAGCCTCTAAGTGTTTTTTCAATATTAATAATCAACTTTATTTAAAATTGGAGTCAGATTCAATATGCCATTCAAGTGCTAGGTAGTTAGGACTACCAGACACAACTAACTACTAATATTAACCTAACATTAATGTTGTTTGCTTTACTTTTAATGTGACCCTTATTGTGATATGTTCTTACTCCAACATTGATGAAGGGTTTGATGGTGAAAGTAACAATACACTTTTTGCCATGCATGTTATTTAACCTTAAACTGTTGACCCAAGTAAGGTTGTACAGGCACGGATGTGGCATGGAAAGTAATTGTAATGCATCCACTAATCGCCATGATACCAAGTTCTTATGGCTGCTGTTGTCTGTTATAAGTTAAGATGACTTGTCTTTCATTGAGCAATTTGCATAACAGAGCTTCCTTGGAGTTAGATTTTTGCATCACAAGTCTCTTGTGAGGATCACACACAATAGGATTTGAAAGAGTAATTCCTGCGAAATATCTAACCAAAATTGATTCATTGTCATTGTCAAGTGGCTTTAAGAAGCATAAAAAGATAGTCCCAATAGGATTGGGAAGGGAGGTTTACGCCATATATAGACGAGACTCATTTCTGAACAGGCGACTGAATGTTCTAACTACTTACTGAACTATGTGAACAAAACTTTCCTGGCTGTTTCCTACATGTTTTCTCGGTTCTGCCTGTTGCTTTTTAAATATCCATCTAATAATTTGCCTTCATAGGAGTGCTGAATGATTACTTTTAAATGCAATTTGGTTTGGGGTAAGATGACTTGTGTGTTCCTGCAATTTAGAGTGGAGGAGCATCAACTGATTTCATAAAATAAACATTTTGTGGATCAGATATTGGACAATTGAACAACAACTTGCACACCATACCATCAATGGTTGTAATTTGAGGCCTGGAGATTTGCTAGGATCTGGAACCATAAGTGGGCCTGTAAGTCATGACTTCAAGTTCTAGTTGCTTTCTAGAATTTCATAAATTTTGACACATTTCTATGGTCAAAATACGAGATTGACTGGCTTTGTTGTAGTTTTGGATCATGTAGATAGAGTTCTTAATTTTACCTTCACAATATTACACATTGCATCAGATTTACGGTTTGATTATGATTTCATTTTGTAGTGAAGCATCTTTAGCTGTGTAGTTCTTGGATGATGCAGGAGCCTGAAAGTTTTGGTTCCCTATTAGAGCTATCATGGGACGGGAAGAATCCACTGAAGCTTGGAAATAATATCTCTCGAACATTTGTGGAAGATGGTGATGAGGTCATTTTAACGGCATGCTGTCAGGTCATGACATTTCTACTTTATTAAGTATTTTGCCTCTGAAGTATGATGACTCTCTATTAACCAGTTATATGCAAGTGGAAAAGTAAAATCTTTGTTGTACAGCGAGTGCATGAAATGCCAATTCAATATTCTTCTTTTGCATCCATTTCCTTTATGTTTGTATCCTTGGCAGTGATGAGACCACCATATCAGTACTTCCATGGTTGGTATTTAAATTTTTTCACCATATTCATCTTTGTGTCCTTAGAGATAGATCATAGTACTACCTTAATTTTAATTTACACAAGGTTTTTGCAAACATTAAGAGATCTATAATATTGAATATATTGTATCAACACCTTATTTAACCTGGGCTATATCAAACCACCGAGGACTGAAAACATTATGTACTTTTAGAGATACAGATCCACAGCTTACTCCTACTGTGATAATGCAGGAGCATTCTCTATTTGTTGAAGTGTCACTTCTTTACAAAACAGTAATACCCCAGTAACAAATCTTTAGAAAGCAATGTCTTCATCTTCAAATTTGATAAGAAACCTTGTTCAATCCAGGGATTTTACTCCCCATAGTACAAATTTTGATATCTAATGCTGACCTAAGAATCTGATTCCCAGTCTACCACTGTACACAATGCATTAACAATCAGCAACTATTATGTCATTTATTACAGATATGCCTGTTGGGGAAAATAAACGACAAAGAAAATTAAATTATTGAAGTCTATCCTTCTTGCTGCTATTAGGGCACCTTGATCAAAGTCCAGAAGATGGATAGCTTGGTTTATTAGGTCAAGTGTTATGTGTTTTGGGTGCTTTATCAGAAAAGTTATGTGAAATGTTCCTGACTTGGCTAGTCTAGGAAACACTGCTAATGTGTGTGTAGGTTGAAAAAGGTGGGTGGCCCACGATATCCACCTGGATCATAACTGGTCTCTAATGTTCCTGACTTGGCTAGTCTTGGAAACGTTGTTAATGTGTGTGTAGGATAAAAGGTTTACAGCATATAAATGATCATACAAATAATAAACGCGACAAAGGACTGCAAGTTTGTATTATGATATCTCTGTGGATTACAAAATGGCCGAATGCGGCTGAATAACTGACAATACTCGACTAGATCAACATACAAAGGATCTTAGCCGAAAAAAAAGCAACTGCGGCTGAATAAAATAACAACACTCGGCTAGATCAAAAGACAAAAGGATCTTACCTAGAATACAAATAAGCAACTAAAAGATAATACCCAGAATATGGGAGCACTGTGGAATCAATGAAGAATGATGGAAGACTTGGATGATCTTCCCGGTGACTAGGGCATGTCTTTCAACACCGAAATCAACCATCTGGTGTCTTCCTCCTGGAATACACTGAACTATCTCTCCTGAGATGCACCTCTTCTCCTTAATGACAAGTCATAATTTGCACAATCATGAATTAGGTCGCTGACCCTTCCTTTATAGCTTTCTAAAACGCTAAATCCCTGCTGAAACCTTAATTCATTGTTGACTTCCAAAACCCTAAATCACTGCTGAAACCCTAATTCAATGTTGACTTCTTCCCTCCAAGTCAATTTTACTTTATTTTATTATTCCTTGATTAAATCACTTAATTAATTAACCATTTTACCTCTAAAAAGTTATTTATCCATCCTTATGGCTTCTCCAACCACTAAAAGTCACTTCTCACCATCTTATCCTGTAGTGCTCTTCTTTTCGATTCCGATGAGTTATCACACTAAGAAGTTTCTCCAAGTAATATGCCCATTATGACCTTCTTAGTGAATTTAATTAAGATATGACCCATAATAACTCAAAATTACGGAAATCGTCAGAATGCAACGAAACCAAATCCAAGTCGTGCGGAATGGATCTTGATGATGAACAATGCAAGTCAGGCCCAAATAAACCCCTTAGTATCTCCCGAACTCTCTGTCACCCCTATTTGGCTACTCGGGTAAGCATAACACTCTGAAATGTTGTAATGTTATAATGTCCCAAAATGGGGACATTACAGTCCTCCCTGCCGAAAGATTGCTTGTCCTCAAGCAATAACTAAATCCAACTACATATGATACCAGGGTCCCATAACCACCTGTGTGACACAAGGTAGACTCCCCTCAAGATGTGGTCTCTCCAAGTGCTCACCACGCATGACACCCACATGCTCTTGATGAGTAGAATGATCAATGGCCAAAGAATCTCAATTAACTCCCTGAGCAACCACTCTACTCTAAACTCAACTCCATCAAACACTGAACTACCAAGGATTCCAATCCCCGGATCCCATATCAAAATATGAATTGCAATGCCTCGTGAGATATAATCCTGTAACATATCACTAACATGAGTCTCCTGCAAATAACACACGATCTCAAACCGAAATGAGTCTGTCCTACCAGACCATACCAAACCCAACATGCCCCCCACCGATTGAACATGTTGCTGCCATAGTGAGGTACTACAAGACCTCAACGAATCACCAACTAATGATGTGCTCTCCCCAATACTAAAACTCAATGGAAAATCAAGGGGACTTCCCCTGCAAAGGTCCACTCGTCTCCATTAGTCAATGAAATTCCCAACCCTGTAATCCCAGGGTCCCATGCTAGTCTCTGATAGGGACCATCATGACTGTCTGATCAAAGCATCCATTCTGGATCCTCCACTCTTGGATCCTCATAAGATGAAACAAACTATTGACCAAATGGACTCCTGGATCCCATGTCAAATTTGGAAGTTCATCACTTCCAATCCCCACTAACTGTTGATGTGCCCTACCAGTAACTGTCGAAATCACTCCACCCTCATCCCAATGAGAGTCTGAATATGTAGCAACCTCTGAGATATCCTTTGTCCCATGGTCTAGTATACTCTCCATCATGCCCAAGGCCTCAACTGTCTACGCCTGATGATCCACCCCTATCTTGATGTATGTAATCAAGACACCCCTATTAGGTGGTCTCGGCCTACCAATTCTCCATGCCCCCTGCCACTGTCTAGCTCCCCCTATGCTGCTATCAATGATGAAAGTATCGGGAAAGGCCATCATAAATATTTGCAACCAACTGTAGGACTGGAAAGTAGCATATGCTTTGGTCAATCCAAAGGTCTTAACCAAAAGCTCGTCCATCGGTACCCATGGTAAATAATCACCTGTACTCATCATTGAACACCAACCATTGGGTACAACAGTCAGTATCTCTACCAACTGTGGGTCAATCATTCTCCATCCATAATCACTCATGCAACTGCTTCTACGGTGAAGGTGATATCCCAGATCTATATACTGCTGCAAGGGAGAGGAATCTCCATGCTCTACTGATTACATCTCCTCCCTGCTATCCAGTACGTCCCCCTGAATTCCACTGTACACCTCTGTATGTCTCTGTGAACTACCACTCATCATTGTGTGCCCCTGCATACTCATGTGATCTCCTGTATACACCTAAAACATCATGGATCCCGGGTGTACTACTGGGTCATCCTCTACATGAAGGTCAACCAATACTGGAACATAAATGGAAGTGTCCTCAAAACTGCCCCTAGCTCAGGAATCCCCATGTGTATGTGTGTGCCCAACTATCTCACCACCCCTCGTGAAGGGTGGTCCCTGTGACCTATGGATATCCTCATGTATCTCTAGATCATATCTCTCCATACTCATTAGTGATCTTGGGTACTCCTCATGCTCCTCGCTCAACTGATGCTCCACTGCTAAACCACCAACATCCTCTCGCAATGTGGTTGAGGGATATATCTAACTCTCTGCTGAAATAGGTGTAGTGGATTTTTGTCTAGTTTCCTCGAGGAGCTCCTTTGATTTGGACTCTGATTCCTAAAGGGTTTTCTATGTGCCTTCCAAGAATCTCCGTGTTCTCACCAACTCATGAGTGAGTCAGTTCACCTCAACCTCCTGCTCCCTCAATGCCCTGTGATACATCTCGCCAGCCTCCAATAGGTAATCCCTATCCATCAACAACTGCTGGTAGTCAACCCTCATCACAATCACTCTCTCCCTGAGTGTATGGAAGTCATCAATGACAAGTCCCCCATCTAAACTATCTTGTGCCATCGAGGTCGTCCAACAATAACCTGCCACCAATGCATGTGTATCATCAATGCATCTAGTGGTTTCCATGATCATGCCCTCACTAACTCTCAACTGTCTTGCCAAGTGTCGTGACTCCTGGTCACAATCCTGCTGAGGTGCTACCTCATGCCTCTCACTACTAGTGTCAACAATGGAATCCCCAACAACACACTCCTCAAAATATAAGGCACTGAATTGCCCACTATCCCCTGTGCTACTGAGTCCTCCTGCATGCCACTGCATGCCATCACCAACTGCGGCCCCTATCTGAATCACACCATATCCTGTATGGGTAGTTGTATCCTCCTGTGCACTCACCCTACTAATATCATCTGCGCCTGGATCCCATACAGATGTATCCAGACACATGCTATGGTCATTCTGACCAATAAGGAGTCCATCCTCATCACTGTAGATCGATCCTGGGAGTGAGTGTCCCAACAAGTTGTCGCTCTCCACAACTTGGTCCATCAATGGAATCTCCAAGAGTGGTGATTCACTCTCCTCATATTGATAGGTATGTGTAAGGTCAACTATCTCCAAGCCATACCTCTCCTCCTAGGTCTGCAGATCCATATGTTCCTTGTGTACAATCCCCACACAAGGCTCCTCTACCATATCAAGAATGCCACTGATATCCTCATGTGTCGTAGCTAGCATAGGTGACCAAGAAGATGAAAAATGTGGCTCGCTCCTCATAGGAAACTCATCATCCTCCATACATGACTTCCTGGAAGCCATGTCTACACCCA
>CBVK0101240410.1:0-10701 GCA_900067695.1 Picea abies
TTCAAATCTTTAAAAATTTGAACATTTTCACCCTCAACCTGTGTGCTTTGAACATTCTTTGCAGGAACTTGTAATCTATTAACCAACTTAACATTGATAAAATTATGCAGGAAACTAGGGCTAATAGAAACAATGATATTTTCTTGATGAATACATCCATGAACCTATAATATAGAGTTTCCACATGAAAATAAACCCTTGTTTCTCTCTTCATCCTTACACTTTGCATGAGACCACTTGTCTAAAATGAATTTTACATATGATTCATCAGAAAGTGTCATCAACTCATTATAATTAAATGAGGTCCACCATATGCGAGCATCTTCTTGAAAACCATAGTGTAGACATATTCTCCAACGATCTTTCCATGATGAATTTTGAGACTGTATATATTCTTCAATACTAGGGCCATAATCATTTCCAGTAAAATACATTTTGTTTGAAATAAATTTGCAACAAAAACTAGGGTTTAAAATAAATTACTGCTGCAAATTTAAAATTAAAATGCTCATAACTTTACTTCCCAGACTCTGTTTCGGCCGATGTTTTTTTTGAAGTTGGGTATTTTTCCGAGAGGAATTAAAATGTCCAATATTTTGGACAAATTCTACATAGAAAGTTTCATATATGAACCTGAAGTGTGCCATCCTCTTTTTTCCCTAGAAAAAATTGGCAAAAAGAGCAAAACATTCTTCCCTTCTTTGGCCAAGGAAAGTGATATGATACCAATTGTTAAGTTCCTGAATAAATCTGAAGATAAATCTCAAAATAAACCAATAATAAAGTCCAAACCATTCACCAAATACTAAACACAAGAAATAGTCAAAACCCTTGAGGTAGGGTAACATCATATATTATTCCCTATGGAAGGAATGCATTGATACCAAGGAAAGTGATCTGATATCAATTGTTAAGTACTTGAATATATTTGAAGATAAATCTCAAAATAACCCACAATATCAACAAATATAAACCAAACCATTCACCAAACACTGAACAAAAGAAATAACCTTAACCCTTGAGGTAGGGTAACACCATATATTAATCCTTAAGGAATGATAACACTCCTCAAGAAATGCTTGATACATTCACAATATTCTCCACTATGATTCATTACATTGCTTACACTTCTTTATATAGCTCTCTCTATCTTCTAGGAACCTTCTAGAGAGCCTTCTCACATTTATTACATCAAACTACCATAGTGGGCCTTTATTAATATAGTGGACCTAGTCCACCTTACATTTAATGACCACATTCTCATATATTAAATACCATAGTGGGCCTTTATTAATATAATGGACCTAGTCCACCTTACATTGAATGACCACATTCCCATATACTAAATGAGTTCAACTAATAGTACATAACCACATTCCCATTGGGTACCTCCCTATGTACCCCATATTACCTCCCTAGGTATACCAAAATTGGTCCATTATAAGGGTTCTACATAGCACCTACAAAACCCTACTACCATTTCCCATCGTTAATAGACTACCATAATCATTAACTAGACCCTTTTATGAGATTACCTTAGACAACTCACAGTAGAACGAGATATGTCCAACTTAAAAATATGTTCCACTAACCTTTTGATTTTCAGCGTAGATATAGAGGTGCGTAGGAGGCTTCGACAGGAATAGAAGCTAAGCTATGATTACATGATATCCATACCATACTAGAAAATGGCCCACAACAAAACCACTAAGCCACCAAAAAAGACCGAGCAAACTATAATCCCATGAGAATGAACTATAACCCATCTAAAGATCAAAAGAAAAACACCAATTAGAACTGGGACATAACAAAGAAATAAACCATAGAGACTATGCAATTTTCACCCTTGAAGCCAAATCCATTATCCCATCTATACTAAAACCCAAATCTAAGTTCAATTGATGAACCTACTCCCATATTAAAAACCGAGTGTGTGAGGGTACCACAAAGGTTATGCACCTTGAATGTCTTTCATGCAAAAAAATACATGTCTATAGTTTAAACTTAAGGGATGGGGGAAATTGACACCCCGCTTTTAGTTCTTAAGGCTCCACAATCCAATTGAGAGACCATGTTGGTCAAATGATATTCCTTTTTGTTGAAATCCCTTAGGATGTGAAAATATTCAACATTTCATACATATTAACTTCCTTTGGTATTCACTTAACAATTCTTGCAGTTTTCCATCACTCATAGAGGAGAATCTGTGCATCAATTTGATAACTAATTGAAAATCCCCAATAACACTTATACTTATAATATAACTTGCATTAAGAATCTCCATCCCCCATAATAGATCCAATGCCTCCGCTTAATTAATTGACACTTTATGTAGACCCCATTCAAAGTTGTTTTCTTGATTTCCCCAGAGATCAAGAATGATCCCCTAGACACCTACCACCCATGTCCCATGTTACACATTAGCATAAATGGTATATGCCATTTTACTAGTTCTAAATAAAATTTACCTTTACCTTTTA
This sequence comes from Picea abies, assembly GCA_900067695.1. Taxonomy (NCBI): domain Eukaryota; kingdom Viridiplantae; phylum Streptophyta; class Pinopsida; order Pinales; family Pinaceae; genus Picea; species Picea abies. The sequence goes on from CBVK0101240410.1 coordinate 2,481, forward strand.
TTTTCTTGACATTGAACTCCCCACTAATTTTAACTTGTGAAATAAGGAACCAATGCACTATGCACACTTGTTAACAATGGTCTCAATTTAAACACCCTTATAGATTTACATCAATGACAACATAATGATGCAGCCAATCCATTTACTCTACTCTATGCCTTGGACTAAGTACACATTGATTGAGCTTTGCTCCCTACTAGAGCAAAGTTGAGCCCTTAGTATTTTTAATTACACATTGAAATATAAATAGGCTTTTGATGTCAACTTAATTACACTATAGGGAAATTTTCACTATGGACTTTATGTCTTCGGATGGGATGTTTATTAAGCCTTGTCTATCCACTTGGGTTAGACGACCATCGATTCTTTGACCATCATCCATCTTCATTATTATAGATAATAGGTGTACCACCATTCGTCTTCATTGTTGTGGAGACATTGTGCCTTTATAAGTCCAATATTATCCCCCCTTCCATCGACCTTCATTATGACCTTCCTAGACTTACACCTACCTATGTTATGATTTATGTTATGAAGCCTCACCATGTACCATACTGCCATAAATATAGGATGAAGAGGCCTTGGTCTCCTAAATAATTGAAGTTATGTTGAAGTGATCTTCTATCATGTGGATTTCCATTCTGTGTGAGTTCATATTCTTCATAGGTTTAACTTCACCCATTGAACACTCCTACCTCCACTACATCCCATCTTGTTCATAAGAAGGGTCTTACACTTATGGTACGTCCTCCACTTTCATAATTTTTTTATAATTATAATTTTCACAAACTACTACCTAGATGCAAATGATGTTTCCAATACCTTTGCAACTAATACGTCTGAAAATTCACTAAGAAGGTCACCCAACTGTCCAATGCCATTTTTTTTGAATCCACTACTACTACTACAACCCAATGTTCACCAAGAGGGTCACACAATTTTCTAAACATTGCATTTTTCCAAAACTACCATTGCTTCAGTACTTTGACTCATTTTTCCATGCTTGTGTACATTTACATCCCTCATACCTTGAAATAATTAGGTGATCAGCCCAACTATTTCCCCCAAATAGTAAGAATTCACTTCTTCATGCTCAAAACAATTCATTCCATCCATACTTTAGTTTGTTGTATAACTCTACTAAACAAAGGAAAGGTCTCCACCCCATTCCTCCAAGCTATCAAGTCAGCTCTTGCAACTCAAAAAAGTTTACCAAGGCACCAACTCCATGGCACATTCATGCCCACTATACCACTCTTGGTTAGAAGGCCACCTAAAATAAGTTCAATGTGAAGAAGAGGAAGATTAGCATGGACCACTACCGTAAAAAGTTTCATCATCAAGATAAAACAAACTTCCTTCTCCCTCCAACTCTTCAACAAGATTCCCATACTTGTGTCTTCTACCCAAGTATTTAGTGATGGTCTCAAAATAATCCTCGTAGTTATTTCCAATTTACTTGTCTTTCTAAGATTCATACTTGCAAATTATTCCAACAAGTATAGCTACTACTAGTAGCCTTCACCCCAAACTTCCTTACAACACTATGTGCATTTCCAAGCCATGCCTGTCAACCATTTTCCTTTACCGAAGTCCATTGAATCATGTATTACTTCCATATGCACCATAGGTTCCTCTGCCACCTTTTCCTTTTGTTATATCCTCTTGGATAACCTCTAAACATACTTGCTCAACTCCTTTTCAATGGGTGTTTGAGCTTCCTCAACAACCTCTAATTAGCATCATATGTCTTGCAATCCAACTAAAGAAATATCAACAATTCCCTCAACTTGTCAATCATTACAATGTTGAAGTGCACCCTTCAAATCTTAGATTCACCAACAATTCCTTTCACTGATCCAACATCTTACAATTGAGACTTCTATTGGATGAGTGCCTCCTTACACTACTCAAAACTAATACCTTCATTGTTTTCCATTGAAAACTCGACATCCATCTAAATTTTCTTCTCCAATGAACCATTCAAAGTGTCATAGGATACATGTTGGTTAGGTCCTTTGTCATGAATTCCTACAACTACCATGGGGGAAATCTTTGTTCTGCCTCCAACATATTGACTTTGGTTCACTAAAGAACACAATCAATCATGTTTTTCTAAGACTATCTTCACCATAGTCTCCAATATTTCCAACCTACTCTCCGAGTGGACAATATTATCCTAAACACCCAAGGTCCCTTTGCCTAAAACCAACTCTTCTTGCTATTGTGTGATCAAACAAGGTTTGTCTATAGGCTCATTGGCTACCTCAATCAACTTCATGGCTGAAATTCTCAACACTCTTCCCAATTTCCTTCTAGTCATTGTAGGCACACCATAAGTCTTATTTCCATCTAAGAACATCAAATAGTTCTCATGGGGCATGGTAGCTACTTTAGAAAGCTTCATAAAGTCTTGTCCAAATATGACTCTATGGTCATCCAACGGAATGACCATCAAGTCTAAAATTCCAAACCATTCCCCAAAATTCAAAGGTGTATAATGAATTACTTCTACTGTTGACTTCATTGTCGAGTTCACCCCCTTAAATGAGGCCATGCTTCTCTCAAACTTATGTTTAATTTCTTTATCATTATGTTCACTTAAAAAATTGTGGGTTGCATCAATGTCCCCGATGGCTACCACCTTCAACCCACTCACTATCACATTCACAAAACAATGGTCATGCTTGCCTTTTCCTTGCAAATCATTTTCTTGACCTCCTGTTGTGACCTTAACTAGACTTGTTGTCAAGGAACCTAAAACCTCGAACTATAAATTTGAATTTTGAACTCTATTTCTCCTGGACTTCTTCCACGAATTCCAAATTTTATTTCAAAGGACAATTTATGGAAAAATGGTTCTAGTTACAAAGGAAACAAGAAACATTATTACCTCTACACTAAAGCAAATTTTTGTTTCTTTCTTGCTACGATGTTTCCATTATCTCGGGAATACTTCCTCCTAAACAATCCCAATTCAAGTTGAAATTGTGCCTTTGCTTGGTCTGTCATATCCTACAACCTTTGAGCCAAGGCTTCAACCCATGCATTTGATTGCTAGGACACCTTCATGTACTCTTGGATCAACTTTCCCAACCTTGCCATTGTGGATTTCATCCTTTTCCTCCAAGAATATTATTCTACACCATCCATGCCACAACATAGGAACATATGAAGAATCCACCCAAATACTCAAGACTCATTTTTACCCTTGTGATTCCAAGTCCATGAAACCAAGCATATTTTCCAAGAATTATTCCTTCACCCAAAGTTTTACTACAATTCTACCATTTCTTCACTTCAACATGACTATCTCTCAAGATTTTATAAAGGAAAGTATTCCATAAGATCCACTTGGTCTGTGTGGTCCTGAAAACACAAAGACTTACCAAATTTGTGTGGAATGATTTATCCAAGATGCCTACTACACCAAGGCATGATTCTACTTTAGTCCACAACATTCTCTCCAAGTCTTTCTTGCGAGTACCCTCTAAACAAATCCTAGAAACCTCTAATTTGTTCTCAACCTACCAAAAAGTGGTGAACATCACCCAAAACAATTATGAAATCAATTTCCTCAAAAATTTGCATTATGATACCACCTTTCTTGCAAAAATGGGGTAAAGAGAATATTTGATACCACCTATCATGGACCTACAATTTTTCTTGAATTTTTTCACTTTCGACACCCTAGGTTGTGTGGCATTGTCTTTCCTTGGTCATAAGGCCTTGACCAACCCGTTCCTACTACAACTAGACTATACCTCTTCACTTTAGGTATTTCCCATAACTACACCTTAATATACAATGTGTTAGATCTACAAGTAAGTTTAATACAACCAAGTTCTCCAATGGTAGGCACACATCCAACCATGGCCTTAAAGAATCCAAACTATACTTTAAAACTTAACCAATATTCAATCATTTAATTCAAGGAATAATAACATCCATTAAGCGTGAATAGACCACAAACATAGAAGTATGTGCAACACCCAAGGAAAATTCCTTAACTTTATTAATATGAATAATTTTACAAATATACAATAAGGGAGTCTAGCCAAGCTACTCGAAACTCTTTTACATATATCTATTATCCAAGGCACAACTTCGTATAGTCACAATACTTGTTAATGTAACCCTTATCTTTGGATCTACCTCTTGTAGTTCCCTTTCATCACTTGCAACAATGTTAGTCTAGCTATGCCATGCCTTAGACATTTTCCAATTTGTCTATGTAGTGTACTCAATAGATCTGAAATTATAAAATACACATTAACTTAAGAAAGATGAAACATATGTACACACAATATACATAAAAACAATGAACACACAAGAATTGTGGAGAGAACCCTTGAGGTAGAGTAACACCATCAATTATTCATTAAGGAAGGAAATAACTCCACAAGTAATGCTCGTTACAATTACACTATACTTCATAATACCCTCCATTAAATTACTTCTACTCTTTATATAATTCTATCTAACCTCTTAGGAACTTTCTAGTGAAGGAACATTCTAATAGGTGGAACTTTCTAGTAATCCTTCTCACAATTATTGCTTTCACACTATGCCACCTATCTATCATTATCCCCATTGGTTACCTCCCTAGGTACCCCATATTATCCCCTCTAGGTACACTATAGTCTAAGTCCCCCATTTTGACTACCTAAGACTTATCCAACACCCAATTTGTTCACTATGCCAAAACCCAAATTTAACACCTCAAAACTTCTTGTCCACTTAATAAATGATCGCTGCTTGATCTCCATCCTTGATGATGAATGACTTTACATAATGGTCATGCCCTCTTTATGTAGGTGGAATGTGCCTTGTTGCTTCCTTCCCTAAGGTGCCTTACATGATACTCCACACCCAAGTGGCTCCAAATATGCAATCCACTCCATAAATCCACCAAGTCTTGGGATATTCTTCCCCTTGGGCCATGTCCAACCAGATAATGCACTCCTACCCAAGGGATCCCAAAATCTTATGCACTCAATTGTCGCAATTGTCCCACTTGAACAATGTCCAATGCACTCCTCACCATTCCTTGTGCTTCATGTCACGCCAAGCCAACATCCATCCAACTTGCAATGCACGTCCAACCCAATAAGGCACTCCTACTTGCAGATTAAGGTGCTATGCCAAAAATACAAGGAACTCTTTCCTAGGGAACCCATGAACTAAGGAACGTTACATTTTTCTTTTTTCTTTTTTCTTTTTTCTTTTTCTGAACGATCATGCTAATTCTATAAGAAACCTCAAATAACAACCCTCATCTTGCTACCATACTTAGCCAAATCAATTTTCCAGCTCTTTGACACTTGGGCATGCCTTGCCATCACGTAATACAACCAAAGGCATGCTCATCCTAACTTGCAATATGTTGTTGCAACCAATTGAATCCTTCCAAGGACTATCTCAATAGATGGACAAGGGGGCCCATTGCCAACTCCAAGGAAAGGACCTTACAATGGGATTATTCAAAAAATAAATGGCCTCATATGCACATATGGGTGTGTTGTGAGATCAACATATTCTAAATGCTAATAAAAACATATTACCAAAACATCATCAACAACACATGTAGCATTACATATCACACATAACATTTTAACTAGAGAACCCTAACATGGAACAAACTTCAAATATCATTATGAGTATGGCAAGTTAAGTGGAAGGATTACAATTGTTAATGATCCTACCTTATGTAATTTTTGGTACATAGGCTACACTATAGTGTGTGGCACTCCTTTAAACGAATTCATATAAAGATTACATATAATGGATCTCTCTCTCTCTCTCTCTCTCTCTCTCTCTCTCTCTCTCTCTCTCTCTCTCTCTCTCTCTCTCTCTCTCTCTCTCTCTCTCTCTCTCTCTCTCTCTCCCCCTCTCCCCAAACTCCTACTTCCAAGATCTAGTTATCATTCATTATGGTCATTGAACCAATTTGTTTCTCCAATGAATAAGCTAGTCTATAATTCTTGAAAAAAATATTGGAATGTTGTTTATATGCTAACTATCAGAAAGATGACTTAAATTCACATGGGAACTCAACTTGTGTTCTGCCTCAAGGGAAGACACATTTTTTTATTAAAACATTTTCTTGATCAGGGTTTTTTGGATAGACCTTGCTAGGAAAGACCTTGATCACATTCCCCCCATGCCACTCATTTTCCCTCTTTTACCATAGTTTCACATGTTTCTATAGCTTCCTCTTTCATTTTTTATATTTTTTCCTTTATCTTGGAGAAAATTAGTGTTAAATCATTGGTCTACAAAAATCCCCTCCAAATTCCTTGCTCAATCAAATTCCCTAACTTTTTATTGATGATTTATCTTCTCCTTTACTCGGTATAGATGGGTTTTTCTTGGTAATTTTTCCCATCCTTTGCTCAATGTTATACTCCTTGAGTGATTTTCCTTAATGTTGAGAAAAACCTTCTCTTATGTTGAGCATTAGGTTCTGATCAAGATGGGATACTTTGTCTTTGCTTGATGAACTATGGGAAAACAAGTACATGTGCTTAACCAAAAGGTTTCCTCATCAAAAAATTTCTTGTTCTCCCTTTTCTCAGTGGAAATGTACTTGTTTTCTTAGTGGATTGTGATGGCGTCTTACTTGATGTTCCACAACCTAAAAAATTAGATCCTTTTCTGAGCACAAGCCATTCCTCACCAACCAAACAAAACACATTGAGAATTTGAGTTCTCCACTCCTTTTCTTGATAAACTTCTCCTATGCTTAGTAATATGGAAGTCAAAAAAATTTCACCTCATCTTTGTCTTCAAACCTCAATTTAACTAAGGACTTAAATAATTTTGGGATTAAATTTTGGATCAATGAGACTTGGTTATTTAGTAGTTTGATCGGATCACAACTGGTTGGATCTTGTGAATCCCTTGACTTGATTTGAACAAAGCAATAACTAGTCACCTTCCCATTTTCTATCATAGAGTATTATAATAATTAGAGTGGTTAAGAGCTTATCACTTTCCCGACGACTCTTGAACTAGAATGTACTTATTTAATCACGAGGAGGAATTACACAACCCAACGTTACAAAATATTATTTTTCAAGATTAACCTTGTATCCAAAGTGATTCATCTACGACACATCTCCCATGAGTGTCATTCACTAATGACCCTCGTGAGATTAAATAGACCACATAACACTTGTTGCATCAAGTGATGAAGGTATTGAAACTAGTGAAATGAATCACATAACAACAATTGCCATGTCCATGAATTTCACTCGATAAGCATGAGTTACTAGGAAGGTCACCCATTGTAATACTCTTCTATATCAAGTTTCCTTAGATATATATTCCCCCCCATAGCTAGTGGTCTCACTTAGCTTGCTAACCCATTTGTAAACCTTAGCAATATTTTTTCCTCATGAATGATTCATTTAGAGCTCTCTTTTCTTTATTTCAACATGCAAGGGGATTTCACAATATAAGATTATGAAATTATTTTTTTTCAATATTAATAGTGTATCTAGAGTCATTCATATGTAACACATTTCCCATAAATATTATTTACCAAGAACCCATTTCCTTGAACAATCAACTTAATATTTTTTTGGAAAAGATAAAAAGGATAATACCCACTCCTCATAAGATACTTTATGACACATCACCACATGTCTCCTCCTCATTTACACTTCACCTAGATAAAATTTCATATCATAAATACAAATTGTTACCACTCCCTTCACATATGACTCTCCATTTACAAGTCAATACAAATTGTTGCCACTCCCTTCACAAATGACTCTCCATTTCCAACTTATCTCTCCATAACTTCTCCCATATGCTCAAGCCCGTCATTGCCTTAAACATTAATGGAAAATATTCTTTCATTTACTGCTTACTCAATTATATTATAATTACAACTACTCTTTTAGTTTCCATGCGGTTTCCACTTACCTTTCTTTTAATTCTTATGGAAGGAATCACTCCAGAATCCATGCTTGCTACAAGACAATACAATTGAACAAACATCCAATGCAATGATACTTGTAGCATCCCCAATTGTAATTCTCGTGAATTATAATGTAATTGTATAATTGTGATTTAGGCTAGTGAACCGATGTATTGGGGCGAAGAGTCTGTATTGGTATAATGTGGCCGAAGTCCAAATGGTAAATTATGTTCATTGAAATAACTAACAAAACTAGTAACCATTGGACAGATCGGAAGAGCGTCGTGTAGGGAA
>CBVK0101240441.1:0-11964 GCA_900067695.1 Picea abies
AAGTAGACATGTTTGCCCCTTGGCAGGGCCTTGGTGAGGATGTCTGCAATTTGCTGATCAGTCGATATATATTGTAACTGCATTGCCCCTCTATGAAACCAATCTATGATGAAGTGATATCTGATCTCAATGTGCTTTGAGCAGTCATGGAAAAATGGATTCTCAGAGAGTTTGATACAAATCTGATTATCGCAGTGTATGATAGTCGGTGGCATCCCCTGAACAAATAATCCTACCAGCATCTTACGAATCCAAATGGCCTCGAAACTGGCCTAAATGGTCGCCATGTACTCTGCCTCGGCGGAACTGAAAGCAACTGAATTTTGCTTCCAGCTGAATCAGGAAGTAAGTCCTGACCCCAAACCGAAGCATCACTCTGAGGTGCTTTTCCTGTCTGTAGCACATCCTGTCCAGTCTGAGTTGGTGTATCCAACCAAACTGACCCCATCACCTCTGATATAGTCCGGACCAAAATCAATTTTCCCAGCAATGTACCTCAACACATGTTTTTACCCAATACAGTGTACACTCCTCATCTCTACAATATGTTGGTTGAGGGTGTTCATGACAAAATATATATCTGGTCTAGTGTTGACCAGATACATAAGTGAATGGATCAACTGCCTATAAATTGTAGCATGTACCAACTCAGAATTTGAAGCACTAAGCTTCTTCTAGTTGGTAACCATGGGTGTCGACATACGTCTGCAGTACTCCATTTGAAATCTTCTTAGAATATCTGCAACATACTTCCCCTGCCCGAGAAATATGTGTCCCTCCTCTTGCCATAACTCCATACCCAAAAAATAGTGCATCAACCCATTGTCACTAATCTCAAACTCTGATGCAGGTCCCAGCTTGCACTCATCTATGAGATCCTCATCTCCTGTGATGAACAAGTCATCCACAGATAGAATGAAAATTAGTGTGTCCTCACCTATAATGATGTAATAGAGGTTAGGATGAACATCGCTCTTCTTGAAGCCCATCTGAAGAAAGTATGTGTCAATACATGAATACCAATATTTGGGAGATTTCTTCAGACCATAAAGTGCCTTTCTCAAAAGACATACATGAGTCTCCCTGTCACTCACCTCAAACCCCTATGACTGCTTAATGTACACCTCCTCATCTATAAGGCCATTCAAAAATACGGTCTTCACATCCATCTCATGAGTTATCCAACCCATATCTACCACTATGGAAATAATGCTCCTGATCGAGGTGTATCTCACAACTAGTGAGAATGTCTCATCATAATCGACTCCCTCTATCTGAGAGAAGCCTCGTGCCACAAAAAGGGCCTTGTGTTTCTCTATGCTTCCATTTGCAACATACTTGGTTTTGTAAAATCAGCTAGAAGTCACAAATGAATTCCCCACTGGCCTCAAAACCACCTCCCAAACATTGTTGCTCACAATGGATTCATACTCCTCCAACATGGCCTCTCTTCAAACCTGTTGGTCCACTACCTACGCAAATGTCTGTGGCTCAGTATCTGTGATACTCGTCACTAAAGAAAAATATGATCCAAGTCTCACTGGAGGTCTACTCTCTCTGATATTTCTCTTGGGCTCCCCTACGATCTCCTTGGCCTCCTTTAGGGTCTCCTGAAACCATCTAGGTCTCCTCTTCCCTAAAGTGGTCAATGGAGAAGTAAGGTCTCTCTTCCCAAGAGTAAGTTCGTCAGGTCTAGTCTCAACACTCTTACATCCCTAAGCCTTTTCCCCCTCTAATTGAACACCCTCTCACTGTGACCCTGAGGCTGTGCATGGTGACCCTGTCACCCCTGATACTAGCATACCGGAAACTGGAGGTTGTTCTCTCTCTGAGGCATCAATCGGTGCCTCTGCATCATCCTCCACACTGACTCTCGACTTAAGAGATATTTGAAAATCCCTATCCTCCTCAAATATAACATCTCTTCTCACCACCAATATCCTAAGTGATGGAATGTAGATACGATAGAATTTGGACACCTCGAGTATCCAAATAGAATCCATTGTTGGGTTGTGGGGTCTAGCTTTGTCCTCTTCTCTGAGGGGACATGAGAAAAATTCAAGCACCCAAAGATCCTGATGTGCTCTAGATTGGGCCTCCTACCAGTGAAGGCCTCCTTAGGAGTCATCTTCCCCAATATACTGTGGGGACTCCTGTTGTGCAGGTAAACTGCAGTAGCACTCGCCTCTGTCCATAGGTAAAGAGGAAAACTATGATCGTGCAACATGGATCTTGCTGCACCGATGATATCCAGGTTCTTCCTCTCGAAAACCTCGTTCTGTTAGGGGTTGTATGGTGCAGTCATATGTCTCTTGATCCCATGATCGACACATAATTATATGAACTAAGTGGAGGAATAATCTCCCCCATTATCTGACTGCAAGACCTTTATCCTCTTTCCATATTGGTTCTTCACAAGAGCTATGAACTCTTGTAACTACTTGAAGACCTCACTCTTTATCTTCATGAAATAGATCCAGGTCTTCCTTGAGTAGTCATCGGTGAATGTGATATAGTACTCACAACCACTGAAGGACTTTTGAGACATGGGCCCACACACATCTGTGTGTACTAAATCCAATATCCCAACTGACCTGGTGTCACTACTGGGGAACGAGGCCTTGGTAAACATAACAAGAGCACACCCTCTATAAACATCATGATGCTATGTAATAATCTTTGGCACTCCAGTCATAACCTCTCTCAGTCCTCTAAGATCTCCATGATGTATATGGCCCATCCTACAATGCCATATCTCACATGTATGTTTGTTGTTGTCGCTGCTCACTGCCAATGCATGAAGAAGAGGAAAAAGAAATTTGAACAGTTTACCATCCCTCACTCCAATCACTTGTCCAGAGGAAAGCGAGGACCCCTTAGGGTTAATAAATACCTCAATCCATCTGAAGGACACCTTAATACCTCTATCTTGGAGGGTAGAAACTAAAATCAAATTCTTCTTCAGCTCAGGTACATAAAGAATGTCCCTAAATGATATAGGTGGCATTCCATCTCTCTGAGAGGTAACAATATCAATCCCAACAACTATAACCAAGGAGTCATCTCTGAGGTAAATCTCCATCCTGACCTTGGTGTCTCTAATATCAGTAAAGTTCTCTATGAATCTAGTCATATGGCTCGAAGTCCCACTATCAATATACCAGACACTGGGTGTTGTCTCAACTGAAGTGCAACATATGAGGAAAACACACTCTCTCTCAAACAAAGTTTGAAACTTTGCCTCCTCCGTTGTAGCTACGGTATCACCCCTCTTCTACTTCCTATTGGGACATCGTCCAGTATAGTTCCCCAACTTATTACAAACAAATCACTTCACTTTTCTCATATCTCTCTTCTGACCATTGCTTCTCTCTCCTCCTTGTGGTGGGGCCCCAAACTTCGGACCCTAGCAACCTTCCCGGTCAAACTTCTTCTTTCCCTTTTTCCAAAGAGAAATATCCTCATCACCCTAAACTATCTACTGTTGTTTCTACTGTCCATAATCCTTTGCTACAAGTCTAGTCTCCTCCTAGATGAAATAATCCCACATCCTCTCCCATGTGGGCATGACCTCCCTGGAAACAATGCCATGAACGAATGGATCCCATGGTTTGGTAAAGTTGTTTAAGGCTTTCCTCACCATAGAATTTGGGTCCACCACCTCTCCAACGACTCCAATATCGTCTCTGATATGGGTGTATCGACCAAGGAAAGAAGTCAACGACTCACTCTTGAGCATGAGAATTCCCTTAAGTCAATCATGAAGAACCATATTCTGGTTCTCATTAGAGATCTCATAAATATTACATAGATATTCCCACATTTCAAATGCATAACCTTTCCCAGTCAAGTGGGGAATGATATTATCCCACACTGCATCACTTATGGTCCTCTTTTCTTTGTTGTTCCTCTTCCTGGAATCTGCTAACAAGACGAGAGTAGTAGTAGCGGGAACAAGAACAACTTCCTGAACTATATCCCATAGTTAGAGGTCCTCCAAGACAAAGACAATCCTAGCCTTCCAAGGTGACCAGTTGCTAGCCCCAACTAGACTATCCTCCACACACATATGAGATGCTAACATCACTGCCAACTGCACTGAAAATGATGCTCCAACTGCAAAGAGATGCTACCTCACTCCTGTCAACACAGGTGTGAAAAGAGGCAAACAAACACCGACCTCATTCCTAGAAATATAGGTGTGAAAAGAGGTCGTGAAAAATCAGCCTCACTCCTACCACGTAGGTGTGAAAAGATACCGACGAAAATTTCCGCAAACTACTCTACAACCCTCTACAAAATTCTGCCAACAAGATGCCACTAAACTTTGTCAATGGTTTTCCACAAAATCTTCTAAAACAGCCCACTCATATGATGTCCATAACTCAACAAAAATTATCCACCAAGATCTGATACCATGAAGATTTTCCAGGTCCTATCAAGATGCCAAATAGGTCTGGATTTGACCTCAAGTTGGCTCTAAGTTTCAACTGTCTAACAATGGTTTGGTGTTGTTTTAGGACAACAAAATGTTCAGTAACTTATTCGATGATTTGTTATGGTTACATAGGCCATTTAAGTGCTCTAGCATGTAGTTTTTGTCACCAAAGGTTAGCACATGCATATCAAAATATATGTAACACACCTAGAGATCTTTACTACTAAAACATACTTTAGTTCTAAACTCTAACATACATGAAAATGAACACAAGTATTTTTGGTCAACATGACCCTAGATAAAACCCTACTGGGGAAATCCAGATTGGAATGTATGTGTATATATAGAGAGAATAGAAGGTGGAATAGAACAAGTACAATATGTATAAGAACCCGATACAATAGAATCTTGATCAAAGTTGCAACACAAGTCCAACTGAAGCAAGTGCACCCTAGGAAGGTGCACCCTCCATAAATGTTGTCAAGACCACTGAACTGGAGCTCTCTTCCAACTAGAATCTATGATGGAGAAACCCTCCCACAATACTTTGATACTAAGATGTATCCTCCCTCTGAAACATACCTCACTACAATCTGATCTTTGAAAGTCCTCCCTGCTGATGATGCACCCTCCTCACCAAGTGCGCCCTCCTCACAACAAGAACCTATCCACTAAATAATAGAGGATCTAAGCTTACTGGCAGCCTCCATGTATAGAAGCACCCAATATTTCCTCAACCAATGCCTAAAACTTGATTCTCATGCTCTCTCTCAAACTCTCCAAGTGAACAAGTGAGTGAATGAGATCCTCCTTTCCCTTTGCGCCCCTCTTGAACCTCCATAAAGAAACCTAAAATATGGACCATTGAGATCATCCTATCTCAAGTCCAATCAAAGGTTGAGATCATCCCATAATAATGTCACTCTCAAACCCACTTTGGGTTAAGTTCCTTAAGTTCACTTTATGTCTCCTAATTCACCCACAAAGTGAATTAATAGTCACTTAGGCTAAAATGACCAAATTTGAATTTTTTACTTAAATCTCCTAAGTCAACAATCTCATGTCCAATCAATGGTTGAGATCATCCCATAATAATCTCACTCCGAAACCTACTTTGGGTTAAGTTCCCTAAGTTCACTTTATGTCTCCTAATTCACCCACAAAGTGAATTAATAGTCATTTAGGCTAAAATGACGAAATTTCATTTTTGACTTAAATCTCCTATGTCAAAGTGAAATTAGACATAAAGTACAAGGCACAAAGTACATAGTACTTCCCACATGTGTTTAGGAGCTCAAAAACACATGGGGAACACTTCCCAAGGTACATAATCTCAACACTTGTTTCTGTTGTTGAGATCCTCTAGGGTCCCAAACTTGAATCCGGAGCTATCAATTTGCTCCTCCGATATGTTGTTGTTGTTGTTGTTGTCCTGATGCTACTATAGGTTCTTATCTGTTCAACTTCTTTCTATTGCTGACAATCTCCTAGGCTGATTCCATCATCAACCTTCTTATCTCCTATATCTCCTTATCCAACTGGTCCACTGGATGGATCTTCTTTTGCAGTATGATCTACTGCTGCATATATTCTCCATCACATAGATAAATGGGTATATTTTTCTGATCTCCCATGCTAATTTCATCTCATGTGACACTTGCTTGCCACTCCACTGTAGAATCAAATTCTTCAGCCATGCTATCGAGTTGCTTCTTAGTGATGTCCTCTGACAGTGTAACTTATGTCAGTTCCTCTTCCTCTTCTTGTGATGGTACAGATCCAACTTCATCCAACTTCTCCTTAGGATAGAACTTCTCCTCATTCTGCATGAATTCATCCCTCAGAGAGTCTTCCTCTATTTCTAGATCCCCTAACCAATCCTCCAACAACTTTAGTTCTTTCTGCTAGTGAGTGAGCATCTTTTCTATATTCTCCTCTTATTCTCTCATCACTTGGGCATATGTCAATGTCTACTCAATATCCTCCTTCATGATAGTCTATGTTTGATATCTTCCTCATTCTGCACTTTCATCATGTGGACTAGTCTCGACTAGGTTGCTTGGAATGAATATTCTGATTCCTCCAATCATTAGAATGGATTTCTAATTCTCCTCCTCTGTCATCATTCCTAGATGATCCAAACTCATATCCGAGTTCTCTATAATTTTAGACAGTATCTAATCCTCTTCCTTTCCCACAAGGAAATATAAAATTCCTATCCTTCCCTCCTGGTAGTCTATGAGATCTTCACTAGATCTCTTCTCATTTCCCTCCTGGAAATATGAACTCTCACTTCTTCCCTCCTGGCAATCTACAATATCTTCAACTGATCTCTTTTCCTCATCACTGAGGGTTTCTCTAGTATCTGGTTCACAAATCCAAAATACTTTCTCCTCGATGGCACTGAGGCCTTCAACATGCCTCATCCATCTCCTCAACATTTGTTGCTCCCTTCTAGAAATCAACTACTGGACATGCCAATTTACTTTCTTCTTTAAGGGACATTCATACCTCCAGCTTCCTCATTCTTCTTGTTGCATCTTTAGCATCAACCTGTTGAGCTCTACTCTAATCTCTTTGAGATCTTTATCTCTCTATGTGTTTTTCATCTACTTGCAGTCTTCTCCTCGACCTTGCCTATGGATTTCAGTAGCCATCTTCCTCCTTTTGCATTAAGAAAGAAACTGGTTCTTTCCCTTCAACCCTCCTGGTTATCTTCCGACTATTGTATGCCTACAAAGAATATTCAGAGAGAATCAATACTCTATCTTCTCCTCCTTTTCCTGTTGTCTACAATAAAAACTAATCTCTAATACCACTTGATGTAGACCCCACCCTCCCCCATGGTCTGTGCGACCTCTCGGTCTAGGATCATTCTATTTTGTAGTCGAATTAGCTCTCAGATCCCTACTGGATCCCCCCTAAATGCACTAAGGTCCTTTATTTATGTTCCCTTCATGTAAAACCAAGTCTTCGATGGTCCTTATAAGCCATCAGAGTCCTCCATGTGACTCTATGCCAAAACCTGTGGGTTAAACTCCCCTTTGCCTTTAGAAAACAATTTTGGGCCCTAGTCCCCTTGTTTCGGTCAAAATACGCATGTGACCAAGGACTGTGACTAGTCGCTAATCCAAAAGGCACTACTTCAGGAATTCTGGAGCTCCGGGCTCCAGGAGTTTTAACACCCCAAGTTTCCAATCCTTCCTAACACGTGAAAAAGAGAAGTCCCAAACAACTACAAAGATCAACGACTCTCCTCCTATGGAAGAATCAATGACCATGGTATTCTCTAGAACTCCAGACTTCAGGAGTTACCAAATGCCTGTTGTTGACAATACATTTGAACGCCAAACTGACAAAGGTCTGATCGACCCTCCACGTGTTCTCTTCAACCAATGGTTGAGATTAACTCTGGCCTTCACTCCACGTGTTCTCTTCAACCAATGGTTGAGATTAACTCTGGCCTTCAAGCCCCTCAGTATTTCTCAGCACATTGCACCCTATTACCCTCTAAAGTGCCAAGTCTCTGGATCCTTAGATCTAGTTCCAAACATCCTTTTCGACGGATGATTGAGATGTACTGCAACCTTCAGGCCTCTTGGAGCTCTCGACCCAATGAATCTCTCACCTCCAGTCTTCTGGAGTAACGAATGTCTTGACTGTGAGATCTATTGACACACGTCCCCTCCAATGAACAAGTGACGATCTTCTCCGCTCTTCGAAGCTCTGGGTGGAATGAAACCCTCCACACTTCAGTTCTCCCGGACCGTTGATCTTCCATATCTAGCAAGCTGATGACACCCGTCCTATGTGGATGGACAGTCCAAAATCATTTTGGGATTCATGACTCTAGGAATTTATGCACCTTCATGACCAAGTTCCTCTAGAGTGTTGAGACTCCAGACTGTAAGATATCCTACCACGGGTCCATTGTGATCAAGGGTTTCTATTAACTCTGGCCTTCGGCCTTTGGGAGTTCTCACAACTCTACACCCTTGTCTCATCTAGAGTGATATACCTCCAAACCTCCAAGTCTACTAACACCCGTCCTCCTCCGATCAATGGTTCAGATCAAATCCGGACTTCGGGACTCCAGAGAGGTCAAGCTCTTCTTCTCGATATTCTCTCTGAATCCTCATCTTCTGGATCCAACGATATATTAACACGTGTACTTTGGGATTGGATGGATGTGATTAGATCCAACCTTTAGGACTTCGAGGATCCATATTCCTCCACACTCCAAATATACTGAATGCACGAAGTCTGAAAGACTTCAAAGGTTAACCCTTGCACAACTTTTCTAGATCTTACGGTTGTCCTATATCCTACAAATTCCCTAGTGGATCATGTCCATTTATTTTCAATCCTCGATAACTCGTCCCTTTGATCTTGACTTGTGACTTCTATTTTCAATCCTCGATAACTCGTCCCTTTGATCTTGACTTGTGACTTCTACTAAATACGTGAAGTCTTGGTGACTTATAGGGTTAAACCTCATGCTACTCATCTGGATCTAACGCTCATTGATCATTGTGCTCAGAACCTATGGTTACGATCCATTCCCCTTCGTTGCGCACTCCTCTTTCTACCAGACTGAATTTTGACAGTCCATATCTTTCCACAATAGATGATCCAATGGCTATTATAGCTCCTCCTTTATCTTGGTTGCGCTTTCCTTCTAGTGAAGGATTTTCGATAATTTTTCAAAGGCTTAGCCTTTTAATTTCCCCTGCAAGATTGACTGCTTTATCTCTATCTGTGCGGACTCTTATGAGCTTGGAAACCTTTAAAATTCAAAGGGGCTTGGCCCTTTGAAATTTTCTCTCTTACAGGGCTAAAACTTGAAGGGTTCCCTTCCCCTGCGCACTTTGTAGAGAAATATTTAAACCAAGGTATTGTTTCCTTTGATATTGAAATTACTCCTATTTCTAAGGGTCTCATCCCTTTTCTATTTATAAATTTCCTTCTACCCACCTAGCAACAAAGATGCTCTTCCTCCTAAGATTTTTCTAGACTTTAAAACACTTTAACTTTGGTGCACTCCTTGTTCTTTATCTGTTCAGACTTGCACTACTCCTCCTGATATTAGACTTAACGATTTTTGGAAAATATTTCTGTGCACTCCTTGCACTCGTCTTCCTCCAAAAATTTTCAACAATTGGCTAAGTGTTGGCCCAGTGCACACCTTGCACGGGTCTTCTTAAAAATTACACACTCCACTAAGTATGCATGCACTCCTTGCACTCACCTTTTCGTGTTCCCTCTTGGAAACCTTTCCACAGAACCTGAAATAGATTCTCGTGCACTCCTTGCACCTGCTCCTTAGAGTGTTCAGTGAATCTGGTATGTTATCCCTTCTAAGATTTCAATCTATTCTAGTGTGCCTGCATGGAACGCTCTTCTCTGAACTCGAAATAGAGTTCGAAATGCACTCCTTGCATTGACTTCACAAAGTATTTCAATTACTCTGGTGTGCACTCCTCGCACAAGCCTAAGAGACCAGAACACACAAAAAACAAAAAGATAGGGAAATCTATCTAATTCCTGCAATGGGAATATTGAAACATCCACAAAATTCATAAACATACAGAAAAAATACAGAGACAAACATTCACATAAAACACATAAAAACCTCATGAACAGGAAAAAATGCTCTTTGTATTAATCTGAATGGTTATGTACAAAAGTTTACAAGGCTGGACTGCTACAAAGTCTTCAACTCTTTTTTTTTTCTCCTCTCTCCTCTATCAACTTTATCATCTACTAGCTCTCTCACTAATGAATTTTTGAAAAAAAATATCTTTTACAAAGGAGGGGCTCTCGAGCCTTCCTCCACCTACTCACATTGAATTACTTTCCATCACATTCAATGGAAATCTAGTCCAAATTGAAGCTAGATCCAACTACCTATCAGCCATTAAATGCAACTTCACACTCGGTCTATTCAAGCACATGGGCTCGGCTTTCCTTGAGCCTTACAACATTTAATTTCATTAAATGTTTCATTTAAAATTTAAAATTTAGTTTCCAAATGAGAGGGTTGGCGCCTCTCTTCCCTTGGAAACTGTTCCTCCAAGTGAGCAGATGCATTTTCCGCTGACGCGTTACTAAGGTGGAGCGATGCTCTTGCATCACATTCTCTAACTCTATAATGGGAGAAAAAATGATATTATGTAGCTTATCCCAAAGTTATTTAGTTGATGAACATTGTCCCACTTTGTCCTTTACTAAATCAGGTAATCCTTCGAAGATAAAATCCAATGTTATTTTGTTGTTCCTTTTCAATTCCTTCTTGGCTACAATTTTTGGTTTAATTGTAGCATTGTATCCTGTTAAAATTGAGTGCCAAAGATCATACCCATGTGCATGTAATTTTTTTTTCATTATGTTTCTCCACATCTCATACTTCAGAACATTTTGACCATCAAACTATGGTATTCCATTTCTATACAAATTGTTTATCTCCATGATCTTCCTTCCAATGGTTAAACTATTTTCTTGAAAGACCTGCTCTGATACCAATTGTTGGATTACTGAGAGGGGTGGGTGAATCAGTAATGAGAAATTATACCAATTATTAATCCTTTAAACCAAAATGTATATTCTTTTACTTATTCAACCATGTTCATCTATTCATCATCAATATATTTCTATATCATAAGTATTAACATTCATAAGTGCGTAATAAACAATAACAAACACATCCACACAATGCACAATACACCAATATTTATGTGGATATATTCTTTTACTTATTCAACCATGTTCATCTATTCATCATCAATATCTCACTGTATCATAAGCATTAACATTCATCAGTGCATAATAAACAATAACAAACACATCCACACAATGCACAATACACCAATTTTTACGTGGAAACCCAATGCAGGAGAAAACCATGAAATTATTTTATTATATGTCAATAATTACATTCAAGGAAGCACCAACTTCCAATTCTATAGCTACAACTAGAAGGAGGCTTTGACCCCCTAGTTTCTTAGGCTACAACCTATGGGAAACTCCAACTCTACAATTTTTTGGGTACAACCAAAAGGAGGCTACAACCCCCTATGTTCTTTTGATAAAAACGGAAGGTGGTTGCAACCACCTATCCTTGCCCCATCCAACCGCCCTAAAATATGAGTAGAATGATGGAACCACTGTCACACTGTCACTATGAGATATATTGTTGTAAACATGTACCAATATGTTCCATTGACTTGTAATCAACATGTGCCATTGTCCTATAACCAACCTGCACCTATGCCTTTCCTATACCAACAAAAATAGATACACCAAAAACATGTACCAATACTCTCCTCAATATATCAGACCTGATAACATAGATATCATACCCAAAATCACAAGAATATCACTCAAACCATATGCCAACAATGCACATCAATCATGTACAAAAACCATGTACATCAACACTATACAAATATAACCAACAACGTGTACCAATCATGTATCAACAACAAACCAAACTATGCCTCAAAAAGATGTATCAATATCACCATGTA
>CBVK0101240467.1:0-12311 GCA_900067695.1 Picea abies
TGAATGACATGCGACACTTGCGACAGTTGAGAGGATCATGCGACACTTATGACACTTATCGAAATGAGCAATATTGAGGTGTAACAACTACTATGTTACATTGGGAGTGACCTTCAAACAAGGATCACTCCTAGCAGTGTGTCTTTCTAGAGGTATTTTGACCCCAAAGACTAACCTCATTGTAGAAAAAGAATGTTATGTTACGATGAGAATGAACTTCGAATGATGATCACTCCTAGAAGCTTGTCTCTCTAGACATAATTTTCCCCCAACTTCTTTGGTAGAAGTTGGTGGTTTTTTTCCAGCATGATGTCAAGAGGCTAGAGACCTCCCCCCCAAGTGTTGTTTCCTTCGGTGGCTCTTCTTATTTCCTCATTTAGGTTTTTGGTTACTAGTAGAAACATTTTCACTAGGCAAAGGAAAACAAGGTTCAAGTACTCGATCCAGAGTGAGAATCAATTGTAATGGAGGGGGGTCGGTTTCATTATTCAACAAGCTTGACAGAGACAATGAACTATGCTCATATATTTTGTTTAATTTTTTAAGGAGCTTGCCAAGGAGAAGAAAAGCTATTCTCAAGACATCTATTTCATTTTTGTAACGAGCTCACCACAGAGAAGAAAAAATATGCTCAATACCTATGTTTAATCAGAAAGGGACCAAGCTCATTAAGAACCCCCAATATATCATCTTACTACTATGAATGGTTGAGCCATAGAGGGATAATATTTGTTTCTCTCCCGAATTCAACCTCGTGCGTAACCCCTGTGTGAGAGGGGATCCCAACTATTCTTATACGAAAATTGGATTTACTCTACCTATCACAAGATTCTGAGTTTTTCTTGAATGATTTGGAGAGTTATTCTCATAGCATATTCCAAAGTTCTAGTCCTAGTCTATAGTTGGTGTAAATATCTAAAAATAAAAGTTTCTAGTTTGATTTTAATTAGCACTCATTTTCATGGTTGTCCGTTACACAAAGGTGAATGATAGTGAAATTGATGATGTTTGATACTCGACTCAAAAAAGAAGATGAAAAGAATGAGATGCAAGCTTTATTTTCAATGAAATTCTAGCTACGAGAAGGAGAAGAGTTTCTTTTTTTTTTCTAGCGAACACTCAAGAATACAAGATTTTACACAAATTTGTCTTCAACAAGAATTCAAACAATTGCCAATTATAAGGAAATCCTTTCCAATATTCAAAACCAATGCATACAAGTTTTTCTTTGTTTGATTACAAATGAAAATTAAGATGCTCGTCTAATGCTTCTTTCTTTCACTAATAATGAAAAATGACTTCACTACCGTGATTTGAAAAAGAGGAAGAAAAAGTACTCAAGCAAAGTCACTCTCAACAGTCAATAAGAAACCAAAAAAAGAACAAACTATCCACTCAAGGAAAAACACCAAAAAGAAAAAATCACACTTACTAGTCTTCTGAAATTGATTAAGGGATAAAACACAAAGTAAACAATGCTGAGATCAATGATTCTCCTTATGAAAAGATCTAATCAATTAGATAATTGAAAAGAGAAACAAAAATAAACCAAGTTTGAGAAAAACGGTTGATTTTGCAATAAGGAAAAACAACACAAACCGAATCAAGATTAAAAGAATGAAAAGAAGCAAAATGTATGTTGGACATGAGACAGGATCTAATAGAATAGGATCTGATCCAGAGAGAAAAGCCCAAGAACTATGCCTAGCAAGCAAGTAGCCATTAATTTTTCAAAACCAAGAAAAATTGGTGCTCTGGTAATCACAACACCAGAGTGCTACAATGCTCCCTAATACACACTGTGGGAGCACTGATCAAGCTATCAATAGTCTGAATTGAACTAGAGAGGGTGCTAGTTCTAAGAAAACTTTTAGGAAAAACCCAGAAAACTCAAAAACTCGGGGAAATTCAATTAGAGACTCTGTAAGACAAATTAGGAAATATTAAAAGATTTAAGGACAAATTTAAATCAACAAACAGGATTTAAGGATAGACAAAAGGCAAGGAAAAACCAAGGAACCAAAACTGAAAATTTGATCCCCAACGAGTCACCAATTTCTGTTACATAATAATTCCCCTGCAGATAGGGAAATCTTCCCTTGGACTACATACCCCTCTACCAAGACATAAAACTACCTTTGGACACTAACACTCCTATAGATTAATTATTCCCATCGAAAAATAGAGAAGGAGGGACATTATGATGTACCTCACTTTCAAAGTTTTTCCATGTTGCTCCAATCCACAGGTTCTGAACAATACCTGCAATGGATGACAAGAGACAAACAATTATCTCCTACTCTAATGGATTAGACAAAACCAATCTATCTATGAAAGATTAAAACAAGCATAGAAACGTACATGTAGACACATACTAGAAGGAAATAGGCCAAGTATATTGATTAGAACTTTAAAGAGACACTTACAATCTTAAGATGATGTTGTAGTAGCCTCCCCAATTCCTCCTTGTCCAAACCTTGATCAAAAGATCCATGATCAAAATAAACACTGCTTTGCTGATAATTTCTCCTCCCTGTTCACCATGATAGTGCCTCCATTTAAAGGCTTTGAGAGGCTCAACCACCTTGGTTATATTTTGGATTAGTTGAGGATATGACTCCATGAGTTGTGATATCTCCCTTAGATGCAACTTAAGGGTTATATTCGAGCCAAACCAACTCGATCCATCCATAGTTGTCCTTAGAGAAAAAGGGGATTTCTTCCCAGATTTTCTCAACCAATCCAGTGCTCCCTTACAATGGGAAACAAATCACTACAACACTCTACTAGATAGACAAAGAGAACTAGCTCTTTCTGTATATGAGCAGGGAAGCATTGATCTTCAAAAAGTTTCCAAGAGGACTAATTCTCATAAGAAAACACTTTGTTCTGACTGTCAAATGATGGGGCTTCTTATTATAACTTGTTTTAGGGGATTTATCAAGTGTTCTCATGGTTTTGTTCACGATGTAACACTTATGTGATGAGAATGCGATACTTACAACACTCGCGACACAAGTGTGACACTTACGACAATGGGAATGTGACATTCTCGAAGTGAGGAATTTTTATGTGTAACAAGAAAGTAAATACTTTGAAATATTTTCTAAAGAGTTGTTTAGAGTTTATGAAGGAAAAAACAACATTGAATGCACTGTGAGGGGTGATCAATTAGTACAATCAAGACAAATAAATACCTATGACATAGAGAGCAGTGAACCAAGTATTGCACAAGAAGAGGAAAAACAAAGAATTCAGATTAAGTGCATAGATAGGAGAGTATGACATGGATAATGTGATCTTGTACTTAGGATAAGATGTAAATGTTCTTCCAATACAAACGTGGGAAATGATGGGGAAACTAAAGCCAGTTTTATCAACTATTCAGTTGAGATTGACAAACCAACATAAGATAATACTGACCGAGAGACTGGTAGGAGTACATGTTAAGATAGATGCAGTGCACAACATAGCCAACTTTGAGGTCATTGAGATCCTGGATAACAGTCAATCACATCTAGCATTGCTCAGACCATATTGGGCCTTTGACAACCAAGCGATTATTAACTTGAAGAAGAGAGAATTATTTTTGAAGGAGGAGAATTAAAGGTCACTGCACCATCTATCGTGAATACTAACAAGAGAAGACACATGGAACCTAGACAATAGTTTACGAAATGTGCATTTATTTTTAGTTCAAATGGTAGATGACCACTTTGCAGAAATTGTCCAATTTTTTAGTACAGGAATCGCTCCATATGATATGACAATAGCACAAAATAAGAAATTAGTGGTTAAATTAGTGGATTATCAGTTGATCGTATTAAAATTATATAAGTTATGCGTAGATGGGATATTGTGATTATGCATACTAGAACATGAAAGACCGATGATCCTAGTAGAGGCGCATGATGGAATTGTAGGAGGAAATTATGAGGGAAAGGCCAAAATGAAAAAGATCTTGTGTGCAGGGATATGGTGGCCCAACCTCCATAAGGATGCTAAGGAATATTTTTCAGAACTACGATGTTTTCCAGAGAGTAGGAAGGTTTTCATGAAGGGATGATATGACTTTGAGTCTGCAGGTCACATTGCAGGCATTTGACAAATGGGAAGTGGATTTTTCCATACCAATTAATCCACCAGCAAGCATATCAGGAGCTAGGTACATAATTACTGTCATAGACTACTTAATAATATGGGTAGAGACTGAACCAGTTATAGATTGTAGCACAGAAACAATTGCATGGTTCTTATTTAAGAACGTAGTTACAAGGTTTGGGTGTCCTAAAGTACTTATGAGTGATCAGGGGAATCACATTTTGAACAAGACAATTGTAGAATTGACATAAGAGTTATGGATTCAACGTCAAAAGAGCACTCCATATCACCCTCAAGCTAATCAAACTGTGGAGGCCTTCAATAAGATATTGGAGAATCCATTGACAAAGGTTTGTAATGTAGGATGGGATGACTGGGATTTAAGGAATCCTACAGTTTTATGGGATTATAGAAATACATGCAAGAAGTTGATAGGTCAGACACCTTTTAGACTAGCATATGGTTAGGAAGCAATCATGCCCATGGAATTTCTTGTACTGATTCTATGCATTGTTGTGATGGCAGACCTTATGAATTTCCACACAATAGAAGAAATATTATCACAATTACTAGTATTATAGGAAGACCAATTTGTTGCAGGGTTCCATCACCATGTATAGAAGTCACGATAAAAAGAATGGCATGATAGAAAAATCAAGCAAAAGAAATTCCATATAGGAGATCTAGTATTTCTATAGGGAAGTAATTTCTTACAACACCTTGGGGATTTCAGGACACACTGGCTAGGGACATACATGATCATATATGTGACAGAAGATAGTGCCTTTCAGCTAGAATAGTTGGATGGACAAGTCATGGAAGTACTAGTGAATGGGAGTCAGCTGAAATTGTATAGGGATGGCCATCCTTCTACACACTAGGAGAGCTACACAGACTAACTTGTATCATAGTGTACGATAGAAATAAAAGGAAGAAAAGGAGAGAAAAACCAAGTAAAAAGGAAAAAAAGAAGAAAATAGTTCAAGGAAGAATTCGTAAGTTACAGAAGTCCAAGAATTTAACATTAGCAGGTAAATTCCAAGAAGTCCAAAATATAAGAAGCCTCATCCATACGAGGGAAAAGGTGAGAGTAATGCCTTCTACACACTAGGAGAGCTACACAGACTAACTTGTATCATAGTGTACAATAGAAATAAAAGGAAGAAAAGGAGAGAAAAACCAAGTAAAAAGGAAAAAAAGAAGAAAATAGTTCAAGGAAGAATTCGTAAGTTACAGAAGTCCAAGAATTTAACATTAGCAGGTAAAGAGGAAAAGTAGAAATATGTTGCAGAACAGAAAGGAGCAGGTAGAAAAGCGCATAAACGAAGGAATAAATTTTGTGTAGGAATAAGAGATCGCACAGAAGGAAGAGATCAAGTAGAGAGAAGAGATTATGCATATGACACTTAAGAACATTTAATACAATCCATGATGAGACATATAATAAAGAGATACCATGATGGCAAAGTAGTGGCATTGCGTAACAATAAATGCATATTGGAAAGAATATTTGAAATATTACATAATCAAACAGATAAATCGTTGAAGATACGAAGTTAATGGAGCATTAATGCAGGTAATGAATGTAAAGCACTAGTGGATTAGATGAAAACTTTAGGTGTGAGGGGAAGCAAACAAATGGATATGAAGTATAAAATTAAGCAAAGGGTCAACGGGAGAAGGTTATTATGAGTTAGAATTCGCATAGAGAGAAGAGTTGTAGAGCCGAAGTTTCAGAGATGAGTTACATAGAACATTTGAACGTAGATACTAGTCGCAGAGGAAAATGGAACCAGCTAAGGCAGTAGTGGCTTCAACATCAATAATGAAGAAACAATGCAGTCAACCAGCAACGATGTCGATAGTTGAAGAGACACATGAAACATACTCCTCAACAATGAGATTCCCAAAGGAATGTATCCCACCAAGAAATACATCCACAAATAGGTCAATTTACAGAAGGACACAAAGTACCCACTCATGGAGCCACCAATTCCAGAAGGAGTGATTGTGGAAGGGGACATGTTAGGTTTGATATCTTCTTTAAAGTATGTCGACCACGGCATCACAAATGAGAAGAAATTTCCAGAGTTAGTGCCCAACAAGTTTTTGAAGAAGAACATTAGTTATGAAAGGCAGATGATAGTCATAGAGCCATTAGTTTGGGCTATGTCATTGCAGAAAGTAGGAATATTGAAACTCTTCGATATACCACACTTTGGAAGGAGCCAAGAGATTAATATCTGCATCAAAATTTTGTTGAGTTGCATGCACAAGGGATACATGTGGCTTGACATGCCAGTTTCCATCAATACAAACTTGATCATGTGCATCCTTGATCTTCTGTCGAGTAGGAATATTGAAACTCTTCGATATACCACACTTTGGAAGGAGCCAAGAGATTAATATCTGCATCAAAATTTTGTTGAGTTGCATGCACAAGGGATACATGTGGCTTGACATGCCAGTTTCCATCAATACAAACTTGATCATGTGCATCCTTGATCTTCTGTCGTAGGGGGAGGATCCCTCTTTGTTGTTTTTTGACAAGAAGAATGAAAAATATCTAGCTAAGATAATGAAGGAGAAGTTCCATACATTTCGTGGATAGTGCAGTGTATATGTTGCAAGCATAAGCGACACAATAGTAAGGTTTTTGATGCAATCCTTAGCTTGTAAATTTTTAAGGAAGTTTAGAAAATATCAAGACCCATAAGCAGTCATAGTGCCAGCTAAAAGGTGTGTTAAGGGCATCCATATGAACTAGGTGACATTTTATTAAACCATTTTTTGATTGATTGTGAGGAAGTGCAGGATAAAGGGACCGAGTTACATTATTCTTGGTTACTAATTATAATATTTCTATCATCTTGGAGGGATCCAGATGAAACACAATTTTTGGGAGTTCGGGAGAAGCCATGTTTATCCACGCGTTATCAAAACCTATGGTATACTATGCACAAGGAGTGAAAGATGGATATCAATGTTTCATTTTACATTTATAAGGAAACTATGAGGGACAACATCAAGAGGATGTTGTGCATACCACCATAGGTGGTCGAGGCATATACGGCAGTGGCACGCTTTAAGGCAAGGTGCCACCACATGTATGTACAAGAAAATAAGGACACATATCATCAATGGTTTCCAACCTAATACAGAATGACTGAAGATAAGATGGGCCATATTATGGTCAATTAGGACGATGAGAGAAATATTCCACTAGTAGAAACAGGGCCATCATAGAAATAAAACTCTTAAGTGAAAGAGATCAATGATGAAGAACAATAGGGAGTTGACTAGGAAAGATGAAAGGGCCCAGAGGAAACAACCCAACATAAAATATCATGCACATATAGGAAGCATAAAGAACTAAAGATAGGGAGATCGGTGCCACAATGGACAAAGTGAAAATATGTAAAAGAAGTGGCTATACAATATTTTACAGAGGAATATTTGGAGAATATAGAAGATTAGGTTAAACAAGTCATAGATGATGTGTTTCAACATGCAACATAACAACAGGAAGAAATGCACCAACAGATGCAAACGCATATGGCTAAGCTGCATCAACTAATAGAAACAAAAAACATCATGCTAGGGTGACATATAGAGGAGGAATAGACAACAATCACTACCAAGACTGGGGAGGAAGGGCCAACAATCTCTCAGTCATTAGCAGTGGCAGGCGAACGAAAATTGATCAAATCAACGACAGGGGTAGTAGAGTTCCCAATGATAGATATGCAATAATAGGAAAGGGAACTAGGTCACATTGATTTAGTTCTATCACAACTACCAATATATGTATTGCAGGAATTACAGATGATCATGACACACGAGATGAACTTGCACAAAGAAAATACGTTGAGCGATTTGGTTAAGGTTACGATCGAGAATGTAGCCTTAGAGATGGAATTCAACAAGGTCAAGAAGGAGTGTGATGAGACCACAGAGAATATTGAAATGATGCAGCATGCCTTCAAGAAGGTTTACCAAGAACTCCCAGAGGCTCAAATTGATATGGAGGCCTCGGTTTAATAACAAGTAACGAAGATATGTGAAGCTATTCATGGATTCTGTGCACAAATAGTTGACCTAGAAGCGCGTATGACACCAAGAATTCTACCTGAAGAAAGGGAGAATAGGGAGAAGAAATTGAAAACAGTGGTGGAGAGTATAAATAATATAATAGTACAATGTGCTCAACTTTATATAGAAACCATGGGCATCTGGAAACAACTAAGTGAAGATAGGGAGCAACAAGAGATTAGTCAGAAGATCCAAGTTGCGCAGTAAAAGGCATAGAAGTTCAAATTCGTAATGGGAAAATTACCTCCAGTAGAGGTGGTAATAGTGATGGATGAGAATCAGAAGCTATAATCATAATTTAATCAGCTCATGTTGAAGCAGTAGGATCATGCACAAAATATCGAGATATTACCGGAAGAATAATATATGTTGACAACGACTCAAGGAATAATCAAACAAGAAGTTGAAGAAGGTGAGTAGAATATGTAGTCTAGAGTTATTGTCGAGACCATTGAAACATTTTTGAAGAAGGAGACTGAGGTAAATGCATAGGTAACAACAGCAAAAGAGACATTCGACAAGTTCATGGAGAAATGGAAGAAGGCCTGAGTGGCTCGAGACAAACCACATGTGAGTTTTGGGGGCCTGTTGGATAGGAATTTTGGATAATTTTTTGGATCTACATTGAAATAATTCAAAGAAAAAAAGGTAGTTATAAGATGGACCAGAGCGTGGAACATGAGTGGACTTTAATGAGTCAAAGTGAGCGACATAAGGAAGCACGACGGAGTGGTGCATAAAAGGTTGAAAGTAATTAGGATTTTGGGACATTTTTTCTACATTGTAATGGTCTTATCCCTATTTCGATGTATAAATCTGTAAGGGTTTTGGGTAGAAAAATGTTTTGAACATTCAAGTAATCGATGAATGAGGAGAGAGCTGAGTTTTTGGCTAAGTTTTTGGATGTTATGAATGAGGTTTTGAGGAGTGAAGCTCACACTATAGAAAAATGACTAGGTAGGTTTGGGTAATGTTAATGTTGCATCTTTTGTAAGTGTATTGTGTAGCTGTAAGAAGATTATCAATGACTAATATAAGAATCTATTCATTGTGTACATAGCCCAAGTTGGGTGAACCACGTTAAACCCTTTTGTCGTGATGTTTTGTTTTTCATGTTACGATGTTTACTGTTACTGTGCAATGATGATGAATCCTTAAAGTATGTTTAATTTTTTATTCATATATAATGTTATAATGTCGTGAACTGAAGTAACTGGTAAATGAGTGAATATCAAGTAAAGTAATGTCATGCACAAGGTATGTCACATGATAAGTAATTGTTAACTAATGGAAACTATGCACATGAGTAGACAGTTAGTAAAGACATGTTGAATGCATCACTTCCCCTCATCATTGCAGAACCTTAGTTCCTGCAGCCCCTCTAGATGCCTCGGGTGAGACTTCACTTGCTTGCAGGTGATGCTGAAAGGGCCAGTGTCTAAGGATCACCCACTATATGCCAACATATGCCCTGCTTCTCATATTGGATGTGTTTTGTGCACATGATTCATCTTTCTCTATGGTGATTGTATCTGGAAGATGTCAAGGTTTATAAATTAAGCATGGATCATCCTTGGTCTTTATCTCTTGTATATGTTGGTTGAATTCATGTCTTCCCTATACTACCATGCACACAAATATTATGGTGGTAATGAACAAATTAATGTTTACATGTTGAATTTTTCTAGTATGTTTTTTTTCCTTTACAAGTTGCATGAAGCCTATGGTCTCTACGATTCTCAATTTGTCTCAGGTGAGACCTCCTTCAGTCCCTAAGGATTGAATATGTAGATGATTATGGTGTACGTTTTGGCCGAACCTTATGAATCCTAGGTATAAACCCCTGTGATGAGCCAACACCAAGGTACCAAACTCCTGTATAAATTCCAACCAAAAAAATCTCATTCCCCTCAACCTAAATAACCCAAAGAAGTGGAGTCCCTTATTTTATCTACAATACCTTAGGCAATCCTGCTTCCCTTCCAAGGCTCCAACACATGACATATAGGAATTATTTGATTTTTTTTTCCAGGAACTCCAACTATGTCAATGGTGTCTCTAGGTACCTTCCAGGGCTCATGCAATGGGAAACCCACCCACACAATTCACAATTTAGGGATCTTACCTTCCCCAAGGAAACCGAATGAAAATTATCAACAAAAAACTAACATAATCTACTTAGAATTCAGAGGGTTCTAGTCAACAAAAACTCCACAATTTGAATGAGGTCACCATAGCTCGAATGAGGTAGAATGGTGAAAACCAACATAATAGATCTATTTCTAGCCAAAAACTAAGGCATAAGTATGGGCAACATCAACTCGCCACATGGATTTCAGGGAAGCCCATGTTTTTCCCACCTAAGAACCTTTTCCCAAACTTAAAACATAGGATAATATCCTCATATGACTTTGTCTTGGAATATTATATTATTTTTTCACTAAGCCTCATTCTAGACCTCCTAACCATCTCATCTTTCTCTCTTGTAGACTCCTAGCTCCCCATACTCTTTTATCCCGCAGTCTATAGTTGTGATGTATTTCATTAATAGATTATAGTGTAATTAAAATTGAAATTACTACACTCATCCTCCTATCATCATATAAGATATCCGACCTTTCATCATTTCAGACCCTCTATCCTGAAATCAAATTGTCTCACCAACCTACATATGATATGTACACATACACATTACAACTTTGGGACTAAGATGGGGTATTATAGATTCACTATGAGGAGTGGAAAGGATAATTATCCTCTAACTCACAAGAGGTGTTTCTATGATGTTAGGAGGATCACCCCTATTCCTCCAGGATCGATGGGGTGTGAGGTCAACAAAATGAAATTTAAGTTGTAATCAAAGACAAATAATCAAACCTAAGATAAACTAGACACAATTACCTAGGATAACTCTTCTAAAACAAATCTAAAAGGAAATCAATAATGAGACTTACTCTTCCAAAAACTAAACTAGGGTTTCTAAGGCCCTAAACTAATTAGTGAAGAGATTAATAGAGGGTGTTCTAAAGGTCAACTTGGGGGGGATAAGGGCCCAGGTCCAAACTAGAAAGTGTGCAAGTAATAGTTATAGTTACATTTTATAAATTAATTACCCAAGGTGAAATATCCCTTGTTAAGGTGGGGAACCTCCAAATGATCTAAGACCAAGTTATACTTTATATTCCAAGTACAACAAATACTTCCCACCTACAATCACCTATCATAAAGCCTAAGAAATGTCACTAAGAACACCCCTACCACTTTACAATTGGTAGCTAGGGGGAATAATTGTGATCCAATATTTTGCATTGGATAGGAGATATAGTTCAAGTCTTATAATGAAATTTTCAGAAATAAGGCATCACCCCAAGGAACATGCCAACTTATATTGAATTCCCCCATACCACATCCACCCACCAATCCAAGTTGTAGAAAAACATTGTTTTACCTACATGAATTGGTTGTTCGATATTAGAAACCAACTTCTGAGAATTTGGACATTCTCATGACTTTCCTAAAGGAAACTCATGGTTGGTTTCAACTATTACTTGGAACAAACATGATCCAGTGATAAAATAGGAAAATAAACAACTTTCAACCAAAAAATTTGAACACCTTTCAATCCTAACTCAATTGATGAAGTACTAACACTATGCAAGCACTTAAAATAGCATTCAAAGTAGAAAATTTTCAATGAACAATAACCCAAATAGAGATAATTCAAATAATTTTCCCTAGTGGAGTCACCAATATTGTTTAAGTAAAATCTACGTATACAAATGTGGAGCTCCCTGGTGAGTGGGTTGATCTCACCAACGAACGAAGGGAGAAAAAGATACTTATATTTCCCTAGGGTTGACATGGAAAATTGAAATGTAATGAGTATGGAAATAAATACTTGGTTAGTTGTAGTTTTTCCTTCTTTTCACATGCAACTTGAATGAGTCAATCCAAATCCAAAACTTTCTGCAACATAGATGTTGTCGTGAGACCTCCTTAACCATTGTCTTGGTCCTCATATCCTTAGAAAAATGTACTCATATCACCATTAATGTAATTTCAATTTTCCTATGGTAGAACAAACAAACATCTCACCATCAATGTAATTGCAATCTGTT
>CBVK0101240511.1:0-30506 GCA_900067695.1 Picea abies
CCGAGATCTACACTCTTTCCCTACACGACGCTCTTCCGATCTCACCCACCTGTAGAATATCACTCAAGGCCCTAGAGCAAGTTGATGGGTAGGCTCAGTTCCACCCACCCCTACATAGTCAGCTGAGTTACACCCACCCCTACATACTCAACCTCGTTGCTAGTGGGTGCTTTCAAGATCTAGACAAACTCAAACGACAAGTGACTATATCCTCGAAGGCCTCAACTTCACCTTTTTCCCTCAACATTTTGGCGGTATTACACATTTCCATGAAATAACGAAACCTAACCCACTTTAATATTATAGCTACAACATTTGAATAAGGACTTTAATATTATAGCTACAACATTTGAATAGGGTTGACAAAAGGAAATATTGGAGAAAGAGAGGGAAAACGAAGGAGGAAGGGTTAGATACGACATTTGACTTAGAATGCCAAGTTGTTGACCCTCAAAACAAGTGCACGACGTGGGGTTAGCATCTACCTCTCCCACTTTAATTTCACCCATTTTATAGGGCTCGTGTGGAGTGGATAAATAAATAAAGCAATGATGGCGCCCGTGACTTTATACGTACGTATATACGGTAAAAGTTCACGTATACCTAATTTCTACGCCTTATGTTCATCGTAGTTTTGTTCCCGCCCCTGTCGCCCGAATTATCTACTAGCGCGCTTATTCTTCTTCTCCTCTTCGCTGCTGTGCTTCCTTCCCTTCTCAGAGCTTTCAACGTTTTCTCTGTCTCCTGCCATCAAGGACTTTCGGCTCTTTTGGCTGCTGGCGCCGATCGAACTGCGGATCTCAGACATGGAAGCTTGAATCCCCGCAGCCGGAACTTTCGATATGAAGAATAATCGAGACCTCTATTTCGACTGTTGTCGGAGCGGTGAGGGCTGACGAGGGAGGAGATCTGAGATGAGCTTTGTATTAGAAAGAAAAATGGAAATGGATTCCCCGGATAGAAACCTCAACACTCCTTCTTCAGCTGTCCAGGTACGAATCCCGCAGAGCTGCGTTTATTTCTTTTTCTTTTCAGGTTTCTTTCAGGTTTTGTACGTTGCAATTGAAGTGCTCGCGGTCCCGAGTTCGAGCCCCGCGGAGTCGTTTTTCTGCAAATGTGATTTATGCTGCTTTTTTGCTTTTGATTTGAGCAGTCTTGGAGCCCAGGCTGAGCCTGCTTCAGCTCTATGACTGCGCTTTAAGAGCAAATGCCCGAGCACTGAGTTGGACAAAGACTCGACAGAACGTATAATAAAGCTTAAAAAAACTGCACATGTCGCGTCCGATGTAATGTGCTTTCGAAATTTTTGCTGAACGAGTTTCTGTTATCTTGGATGTTCTAGAAGCAGAGCTTGCTTCGATGATGAATGACTTCCGATTCTTTCAGGCGATTGGGTTTCGTTTTCGTTAACTTTGCTACATTGCTCTGTTATAGACTGAGAGAATTGAACTTGCCGTCTTAACATTAATCTTTCTACTAGTAAATCCAAGTCCACATTAAAAGACCGAACTGGGGCCTTCATTCCTATGCAATGCTGGGCTACTCCAGAATTTGAGCTCCTGGCCATCTTGTGATCGGGTTGTGATCAGGTTCCATGAATGATATTTTGGGGTTGCATGGCATTGTCGCCTCAGAAGTTATGCAATGCTGCGCTGCTCTAGAATTAGAGCTAGTGGCAATGTCGCGATCGGGTTGGGATAAGGTTCGATGTACGGTGTTTTGGGGTTGCACGGCGTTGTCACCTCGGAAATTGGACTTGGGGTAGCTGCCATGTTATTGCGGCTCTAGGATCCTTGTCTGGGTTTGTAGGGTTGTAACGTAGTATTGGGCAGCCGAGCAGAGTTTTTGTTGTGATTGAGTTCTTTTTCTGCACGGCCGATCCATTTGCGGTGTTTAACCCCAGGTAGCATTCTCATTTTGTCTGTTGAGCCGCAGCGCGTGCTGCAATAGATGCTGTTTTGTGCAGGGTAAACCCATCTATGATGTTTAGCCTTATTTTAGCGTGAAAACATTGGACAGCCTAGGAATCAAACCCTGGACTCGCCCTCGGCTGGTGGGCTGCTCTACCACTGAGCTACATGTCCATTTGAATATGAGCAGCACCATGTGTGGATTAATATTCCAACATTTACTGTTATTGTTTGGGGCACTGGACTTGTTACTTGCATATTATTGACTGATCCTTGTCATTCACTGTCTTATATATCTTCTATGTGGTTACACAATTTCTCTCCAGTAATCAATCTCCGTGATTATTAGGGTTTTGTTATTGGGTAAGTAATTCCTATCCATGGCATTGGTTTTGTGCAGTTTAGTTGCTAAAAAAATTGAAGGAGACTGAAATTTGATTGGTAATCTAGTCGTTGGATCAGAAATTGTTGTCTATATCGATAGGCCCTATGTAGGATTACCCCTCCAGAAATATAACTAATGACCAACAAGTCAATGCTGCTCTGGTTCTTGGGCCTAGTGATTGCCAAAGGGTGTTGTTGGAAAATCCACTGGGCACTTCCCCTCGTTCTGAGGATGATATCCATGGTAAACTGGATTGCCAAAGGGTGTTGTTGGGCCACGTGGAGCTTTTTTTTGTTTGTTTTGTTTTTCTGTTTCCATGTAATGCACATTTCGGGAAAATCCACTGGGCACTTCCCCTCGTTCTGAGGATGATATCCATGGTAAACTGGATTCTTCAGGGCTCAAGGCCATGCCAACATCTCAACAACAATTGGTTCACAAAGAGCATACAGTGTCACAAAGTGGGATTTGAACTCGGGTGGGGGAGGAAACAACTTTTCTTCTCAGCCACTTGAACTACACCTAATGGATGTTTCTATGAAGCTATATTAGTGGTTGTTTGCAACATTTTTCAGAGATGATGATTTGGTGGTATTATTGAAGAGAACTAGGTGTATTGATCCTTTTTCTTCCCGTCTGTGCACTTCCATGTTGTTTTGATTTGTTTCTTCTGGCATTGATAGATATCCTAAACACTTATGGTTTTATTTTGCAGGGTTCACCATTTTTCAATTACCTGTGTAATCTTTCACCAATTAAACAAGTGAAGTCAGTACATGTTGCACAGACTTTTTCCGAACTCAATTTTCCTCCTCCACCAGCTGTCTTCACCTCACCTCGCGTTCCTTCTCAGAAGGAGTCAAACTTCTTGAAAAGGTGTACAATTTTCTCATCTTTTAGTTGGCTACGATAAGCATAAAATACTAACCATATTCACATTTGAATATCGAATTTTATTTTTCAAGCATTGAGCAAACGACCTCTGGTACACCATTTCCCTACTTGAAAAGCTAATCTTTGTTCTTATTGTTCTCTTAGCTATTATTTATGACATCTGCTCTGTGATTGCAGGTCCTACCAAAAGGACACAAGAGATGAAGAAAACAAAAGTGATGACACACCATGTGAAAAAGTCAAGGACTTTGCAGTGCCCATGTCTGATTGTGATGTGCCAGCTTCCCTCAATCCTCTTGCAAGACAGATTAAAAATTTTAATTCACTTGCTTCAGACCAAACAAAATGTGAAGATAATACCATGTCCACATTTGCTAGCTGCAGTCCTTCAAAGCTTCTGGAAGAGTATTTGGCTGATCCGGCGGAGGAAGAAAACTACACAGTTGATTCATCCAAAAATTATTTGAAGTCAACATCTCCTGGATTAGTTAACTCTTTAGTTGTGGATTCGGATAAACAACAAGAAACTGTTAATCAGTGCAGCAAAATGAAAGACACGGAGATGATTCCACAACCAAATTTTCCAGAGGAATTTCTAGGTACTGGTAAAATTGCCACTGAAGCCGAGACATCACAGGGAGATGAGGAAGGCACCTTTTCTTTAAACTCAGAAGGAAGTATGAAAGTTTCAGCGGTCAGAGAGATGGGACATGCTGATCAAAATGATACTGAAGGGTTGTCAAGTGTCTGGTCAGATGTAGATGGTCACCATTCTAATATAATGTTTGCAAACAACTGTGAAAGCTCAGAGACAGGTGCGAGCCATGATGAAAATTTGATGGATCAAACAGCAGGTACTTTTGCTTTCATTTTATCTAAAGGCTCAACCTGCGACATTGAAGAGTGGCAGAAGGCATCATCTGCAGATTGCTCAGGTGCTTTCCTTCAGCAAGGTTTAAAAGACATAGTAAATCACTCTGACAGGGATTGTAGACACAGTGATCTTGATAGTACCCCACAACTGATCTACGACTCTTTTATGGACACAAAATCAGCTGGCGATCCCAATATGAAGTTGGACACCGAACAAAACCGGGTAGTGGAACATCAGACCTCTTTTGGATGCAAGGTAAAATGTTTATTTGCTTACGTTTTAGGAATTTTTCACATTTAAAATCTGAGGTTATAATTCTCAATCCTTTCACCCGATGATTTATTCATCATTATTGCTGACCTATGTGCTCCTTGGGTTAGATCTCTTGTCTGTAAAGGGTACACCTGTGCATGTTTGGAACGTTTCTTTCTAGCATTCTTATGCATAAATATTAGAATGTTTGTTCGTGTGGGAAACTATTAGTGCCTCAAATGTATCTCACTTATAGATGATGCTGGCCTTTTTTGAACTTTGCAGTTACAAGATGCTAGCTCATGGGAACAAAATATTTGTAAGGTTGCACTCCAATGGTTGAACGAGACTGCAAAATTTCCATCCTTTTTCTAGACTGCTAGTTGGAAGGGCCGGTGCATATATAGTTTATAAAGAATAATTCAATATGGGTCCTATCTAGTGCCACAAAGAAAATCTTCATAGCCTCGAACAACTTTTCTTTCTTATTTGGAACATGCTTCTCTTATACATCAAAAAATTTGCTTTACATTATATTACACTCAAGAGCTGAGGGATATTGACAATAGCTTCCTCACCTGACATGAACTAAGAAACCCAACCTGTCAACCTTATCTCCTGAATCCAAAAACAAAGAGTCTACATATTTCTTGAAGAAATTAAGCCTAGCTGTAATCAATGGCGCTAGCTCAAACTTAAAGGCCTATAATTCTCCTAAATTGAATCTGTTCAGTGTTAAGTTCCTCATGGAATGTTGCCTTGCATCTCTGCTGCCACAAGAAGGAAATGCATGTTAGTGATGTTGAAATTCTTTAGCACATAGCAACAGTCCTAGTCTGATTTCTAACCTACCTACATAGGAAAACAGATCTGAAATCCCTATCAAAACTGCAATCTAATTTTTACTAGGAACTTAAATACATCAAAGTTCAAATTGAAGAAAGTAGCAGCAAGAACACAGATCTGAAACTCAAATCAAATCACTGTTTTTTACTCTTCCTTCCTTCTCCTTTATAGACTAGGAGGTACAATGAATGTGGACACATGGACAAGAATGCCTTCACTGAAATAAACCTAAACCCTAGATCTATTCCTGGCCTTGGGATTAGTGCTTTCAATTTGCATGAAAGGACTATTCCTAGGAGTAGGAAGGTGCATCCAATAAAGGGGAATGCAAGTATGCATGCATGCATCTCTGTCTTCTAAAAGGATTCATGCCCCATCTATTCTTGAAAACTTTCCACATGCAAAGTGCCCTAACTAACTGTGCATGCAACTACCAACTAAAGCAAATTCATAAGTAGAAC
Organism: Picea abies; assembly: GCA_900067695.1. NCBI lineage: Eukaryota > Viridiplantae > Streptophyta > Pinopsida > Pinales > Pinaceae > Picea > Picea abies. The sequence goes on from CBVK0101240511.1 coordinate 5,623, forward strand.
TGAACTGCTAAATAGGAAACATCTAAACTGGAATTGAACTGATGATGGCACATGCATGTGCTCTCTATCTTTTTCTCTTTGATAAATGCACCTGTGCCCTCACTCACTGCTGTATGAAACTGTTGAAGGAGGGCTCACTGTTGATGCTTACATTAAGGTTGTTGAATGGGCTGCTGTACTGCAGCTTCTACTTGTGCCAAGATTTTCTCTGCTCACTACTGCCATTAATAGTGCTTTGTTGGACATTTTCTGAGGTACTAAAAATCCAACAGTCCCTCATATTGAAGAAAGTGTTCTCTGTCAAACAATTGACCATCAAAGAACTTGAAGAAACATGAATTTGGATCATTGCTTCCTTTTGTACTCTGATCTCTTCAGAATCTTCAAGGTGAAACCTTTTGTACAAGGAGCATTGCATCAACAACCTTCCAACCTCCTTTGCCCTTCATGTCATCTTCACTGATCAAAATCTTCTCATATGTATATGGTGCCAAGACAAGTGTATCAGATCTATCAAATAATGAATTGGAATATGCACTAGACTTATAAATAACCCAACATGAGTACAATCTCATTGACAATGGAATCCAAAACTTGTGGTGTGTGCATCAACCCATCTAAGGCAACTCTTTTTTTTGGGGAGAATCCTTCGACAACTGGAGTGAGTCTTATTAAGGTCAATTGTGAAAATTCCCAAGCCCTAGATGACTAAAGTCCTTATGATCTCAATCAAAACCAAGTATATTGCTGAATTTAATTAATGCATAAATAAATTTCAGACCATAGCATTAATCACACAATAGCTAGGAATCAAATAGTAGAAGTATAAAAGTTAATTTCACACAACACAAGTATTTACTGTTTTTCATTCCTTCGAAAAACTTACAAGGAAACCTCCACAACCTGTCCAAAAAACAACACTACACAGATACCAAAAAGTCACCTTGAACTTGAGCTAAACAACCTGATAAGAGAGTACAACCTGTTGTGTTAGATTTTAGGATAAGATAGAAAACAGCAGTCACTTTTAAAATTTCTAAGCAAAGTTACTTTAGATTTGAAGCATAGACAGCAATATAGGATAACAGAAAATAGTGGCAGTATAAGAAATCAAAGCTGGAAAGATAAAACTCCTTCAACACTTGAAAGTCAAATATATATCAGTAGTCCTCTAACAGTTAAAGCAAACAGAGATGCTTATGATATAACAGCAGATCTAAATTACAAATCTGAAGCAAACCATATTACAGAAATTTTCCAAGTGTAACAGCAACAGTCAACAATGATACAAGACCTCTTTCTTTCAATTAGCAAACAAAGGTTACTTGAATTTAAATAACTCAGATCTGAAAACACAATAGAGACATACCTGGCAGTAACCTTACCACTGAAGATGATGCTCAACCATAGAGAGAATAGGTCTTGAGTTTATGCTCAGGTAAAGGTTAGGTTCAGATCTATTAGAGATCTATAAGCCACCGTTTGAAGGAGCTTTTCATGCCACCATAGTCAAGGTAAAAGTAAAGCCAAAATCCAAACAATAAAACCCTAACCCTCACAGCAAACAAGGCTAAGGTTCAGATGAGGCTACAGCAAACAAAAGAGGTCACCCTCAGAATTTACCCCTGGCAGCCAGCTTTCCCTTCTCCACAGGCAGCGGCACCCTCAGGATAGGAGCGGCACCTTCAAGCATGGACAGCGGCACCTTCTGGCAGGTCACGGCACCCTCTAGCAGGACACGGCACCCTCTACACAGGTCACGGCACCCTCTAGCAGGTCACGGCACCCTCAAGCAACAGATGGCAGCACCCTCTGCATAAACAACAGCAACAGGAAGAAGGAGGGTATGGACAGCAGCAAGAGAACCTTCACCAAACCAGGACTGCAACAAGAAACTTCACCCAAAAACAAGACTGCAACAAATGCTGGACTGAGGCCGCAAGTTTAAGAGGCTCCACGCTTAGGCTAGAGACACAATAGAATGTATGGAAACAAGAGAGGGGGAGGGTTCTAATTTATAGTTGAGGTTAGGGTAGGAGGGTAATAAAAATAATATAAATCACATGTTTAAATTTCACATTTAAACATGTGATTATTTAATATTTAAATTAGCCCTCAAAATAAAACAAAAACCCCCAAACAAAATAAACCAGGCTCATAACAAGGGTAAGGGGTTTCACAAAGCCCACAAAGAATAACCAACAACCTCAAGGGCCCAAGACAATCGACCAAGGGCTTGACACGGTGGCATTACTCATTCCTTCAAATCATATGGTGAACCTCATACTTTATCATCACTGCATAAGAGACTTTATCCCTCTTGTGGTTTGTGCCCTTCTTCAAGGAAGGCCATGTACCATCAAGTTTCACACCAAGGTCAGAGACCAAGGATCAACCCATGCCCCTTGGCATGAGCACCCTGGACCCAGTCCAGAGGCCCTAGATATATCTAGGGTCTTTAAGTGCTTGGTTACAAGCCAAGACTTCCATGCACCAGGCATGGGTACCCTGGTTACAAACCAGGGGCCCTGGTTACGAACCTAGGGTCTTCAACTGCTTGGTTACAAACCAAGACTCCCATGCACCAGTCATGGGTACCCTGGTTACAAACCAGGGGCCCTGGTTACAAACCTAGGGTCTTTAACTGCTTGGTTACAAACCAAGACTTTCATGCACCAGGCATGGGTACCCTGGTTACAAACCAGGGGCCCTGGTTACAAACCTAGGGTCTTCAACTGCTTGGTTACAAACCAAGACTCCCATGCCCCAGGCATGGGTACCCTGGTTACAAACCAGGGGCCCTGGTTACAAACCTAGGGTCTTCATCAATATTGGTCCCCGACCACATACCCCAGGAGTGCACTGGGGGCCCTAGATCTCGTCTAGGGTCTTGGCCATCCTCCAGGAGAATGGCTCTTGCTGCTGCATGTAAATTTAACATGTTGAAAAAATAAAAGACAACAATTTTCTTCTGTATGGTATTGCTGTACGGATTGTACAACTTTTGTATGGCACTACTGTAAGGATTTCGTACAGTTGTATGGATCCATACTGTTCTATTCGTATGACTATATGGAATTGTTCCATATGATTTTATGGGATTGTGCGTTGCCTGGAAATGCCTCTTTCCTGGTTGCCTGCACTCTCTCTCTTTCTCTCTCAATCACTCAACCTGCTCGACTGCTCATGTGTTCTCTTGTGTGTCTCTCTATTTTGACTTGTCTTTATAGTTTTAGCTAAGACCAAAACCCTACTCTATTTTTGAGATTACTTCTAGTCTAAGTCATGCATGCATGAAATACACTTTTTAGACTCAACTCCTAAAAACAAAACTTTCACTTACAAAATAGAATTACTTTTTTGAAAATATCTCGAACTTATTTATGTTTGAGCTATAATTCTCAACACTCCCTTAGTGAGGAAAGAATTCTGCACCAATCCAAGTTTGTCTTTGAATATCTCAAACTTCCCTCTTGCTGAGGGTTTGGTCAGAATATCAACTACTTGTTGATCTGTTGGAATACACTAGTGCTTCATGGCTCCCATATGAATCATGTCTCGTATGAAGTGATTTCTACTCTCTGCTGAGCTAAGTGCCAAGGAAGTATGCTTCTTGCTGAACCAAGACACCATCGTTTATCCCAAGCTAAAGCAACACCCTAAGGTGCTCTTCATGTCTGTTGCACTCAATGTTTTAAAAACTGGTGAACCGGAATCAGAACCGGTCAGTTTTATCGGTTTTGTGGTCGATCGGTTCGAACTGATCAATAAATCGAACTGTACGATCGATTTATGTTGGAATCGATCGGTTCGGTACCAAATCAGTCGGTTCCGTCATAAACTGGCCGGTTTGATCCGAACCTGCTGTGAATAATCCCAAATAAATAAGGATTGTGGAGGTGGCTTATGAGACATTAAATACACCAAAAGCTTTGTGGATCTGAATGCTAGCTAAGGGGTGTAAGCCCTAGGTTGATGTGATAACATTCTCCCTCACTCTAGTACTAGCATTGCTAGTGGTTTCAATGCCATGCCTTGTGAGATCTCTTTGGATTTTGGTTGTTATATATGTAATGTCCTTGCAATTACAAATTGTCTTATTACAATGGCATAGCCCTATGATGGGATTTTGTTCCACATTAATACTCTCCTTCCTCACCACATGTATGTGTGTGTTGTATATATTCCCACATGGTTAATAATGGTGAGACAAAAGTGATTTGTGACCATTCACCAAAAGCTTTGCTAATTAGGAACCTAGCTTTGAGTGGCAAGTTCTTAAGTTGATGTGATAACATCCTTCCTCACTCTGGTAATAACATCTTTGATGGTTTCAGTGTCATGCCACATGGTCCTTCTCTAGCTTGCAGTTGTTATTTAAGTGATGTCATTGTAATTACAAGATATCTTACCACAATGGAATATCCGTATGATATTTTTCCATTCTAGGTTAAAATATATTTTTTTTCGTTAAAATTTAAATATTTTATGTATTTTTTAAAAAATCGATTCATTGAAACTGGTGCAACCTGTTCATTACCGGTTTTGGTTGGACCCTCGATCGGTTTCGGTTCTGGTTTTTAAAACTATGGTTGCACTGCTTGTTCACTCTGAGTCTATACAACTGCAACTTCACTTCATCGTCTCCAAGATATCTTAGACCATATTCCTCTATGCCCCTCAAATACTCGAGCACATGTTTTGCTGCTACCCAATGCCTGCCTTGGCTCCACTATGAAGGTGTTCACTACAAAACAAACATTGGACTCCTTTCCACTTGCTTCAAAGCCTCGATGTTGTTTTGTGTACCTGGTGTCTAGAGAAAAAGTCTCCTTGTAGTCCACTCCCTCTCTCTAGGAGAACCCTTTCACCACAAACCTTACTTTGAACTTCTCAATGCTGCCATTTGCAACATGATTGATCTTGTAGAGCCATCTGGAATTCACAATTGACTTCCCCTCTGGTCTTGACAATATGTCCCAAACATCATTCTTCATGATGAAGGTGTACCCCACCATGGCCTCCTGCCATACCCATTGGTCTGTTGCCTTTTAAAAACTAGAAGGCTCGAAATCTAGAATGTTGCTCGTCATTGCCATATAGTTTGGAAACTTCTTCGGAGGTCTGCTCTCTATGAATGTGCTCCTAAGAGTCTCAACATGCTCTTGAGCATCTCTTAATGTCTGACTAAACAATCAAGGTCTCCTAGTAGAAGTGGAAGGGGCTCCTGTCTCCCTTTCTCCACTTGAATGCTATTGTACTGCTTTGGAAATCATTAATGATCCTAGCTTAACCTTTGGAGCTTCCTGCTCCTCATCCTCTGTCACTAGGTCTAGAATCTCCTTAGACCTATGCTTGCTGTTTGGGAAAGAAACCTTGGCATGTTTGCCAAGAGTGCGCCATCTACATACACCATGTTGCTCAACTCTGAACTCTAGAAGAACCAAGACTCTCCCTCAAAATAGGCAACGCCCTATGATGCATGTGCCCCATCCTTTTGTGCCACAACTCGCACAAGCTGTCACTGTTATACACCATGGCTCGAACAAGTTCACCTTGCAACCTGTACAAAATACCTTCTCTAACCCCTATTACCTAAGCTGTGTCTGGGTTAGATTCCTTTAGTTTGATAAGGACTTGCTAGTTATTGAATTCCATTGCAAAGCCCTTATCCTCCATAACTAAAACAGAAAGCAAGTTCTTCTTAAGACTTGGTACAAACAAGACATCATCAAAATCTAAATAATTATGTGACTCAAGCTGGAAGGGAATAGTACCAACTCCTACTACTGGGTTCTTGGCATCATCACCAAACTTAACTTGAAACCTTGAGTCTTGCTTCTGTAGACTAGAAAACAATTGTTGACCTGATGTCATATGTCGAGATGTGCCACTGTCCACATACCATGCATTCTATGGAATCACGCTAGTAGAAAGGAAGGATACCAACGAGGAATCCTTCTCAAACTTTGACATCAAACTCGTTCATGTGAGTTTCTATAGAGGCTGCTACCTGCTTTTGCTATTGCTCCCCTTTACCCTTATTTGGACATTGTGATGCATAACGATTGTACGTATGACAACTAAAGCACTTGAGGTTGACTCCTCACTCCTTCCCTTACCCTTGCTGGTTCCTTTGCCTCTTCCCTTATTTGGTTGACCAAATATAGCTAGGTTCTCTTCACCATCCTCCTTGTCGGCCTTTGATTCCATTCGAGTCTCCTCTTGGATACAATCATCCCAAAGCCTCTCAAAGTCAAGAAAGTTTACCTGAGTGTAGACACCTTTGACAAATGGTTCCCATGAAGTTGGGAGTCCATTCAGTGCCTTGTTCACTAACTCTGCATCTTCAACCTTCTCCCCAACTGCTGCAAGTTGATCACGAATTTGTGTGATCTTCATAAGGTAATTGGTGGCTGTGTCTGTTTTGGTCATCACTATGGATCTGAGTTTGTTTTGCAATACCATCTTCTTGTTTATGTTCTGACTCTGGTGGAGACTAGCCAGGGCATCAAACATCTCCTTTGTTGTCTTCTTCTCGGATACATTAGGCAGAGTCACAATGTTCTTGATAATATCCCAGAGATTATCGTTGTCGAGTAAGAGTGTAACCTTCACTTTCCATGATAAGAAATTCAAGGCACCATCCAATCTGTCCTCAAACTTGAGGCACGTTGTTGCCATCTCTAAGGTCTATTGCACAAACTGCCAAATCTGAAAATAAAATTTTGAAACCCTTTTACTACCGGTCCTTCTTCCTTGTAGTTGATTTACCGCCGCAAATCCTAGAGAACCTCTTTCAAAGAAATATGCTTTGATACCATGTGGAAATTCCCAAGCCCCAGGTGACTAAAGTTCTTATGATCTCAATCAAACGAGTAGATAGTTGAATTTAATTAATGCAGAAATAAATTTTAGACCATAGCATTAATCACACAATAGTTGGGAATTAAATAGTAGAAGCATAAAAAATAAATTCACACAACACACGTAATTACTCCTTAAATAACCTCTTTTCATTCCTTTGAAAAACTTACAAGGAAACCTTCACAAGCTATCCAAAAAGCAACACTACACGAATACCAAAAAGTCACCTTGAACTTGAGCAGGATAACCTCATAAGAGAGTACATCCTGTTGAAAAACAGAAACAACAATTTTCTTCTGTATGATATTGTTGTATGGACTATACATCTTTTGTACGACACTATTGTATGGATTTCGTACTATTGCATGGATTCACATTGTTCTATTTGTACGACTGTACAAAATTGTTTCGTACAACTGTACAACATTGCACATTGCTTGGAAACGCCTCTTTCTTGGTTGCTTGTACTCTCTCTCTCTCTCTCTCTTAATTGTTTAACTTGCTCAACCGCTCATGTGTTCTCTTGTGAGTCTCAACTCTCTATCTTGATTTGTCTTTATAGTTTTAGCCGAGACCAAAACCCTAATCTATTTTTTGAGATGCATGCATGAAATACACTTTTTAGACTCAACTATTAAAAATATGGCTTTCACTTACAAAATAGAATTACTTCTTACTTTTTCGAAAATATCTTGAACTAATTTTTGTCCAAAGCTATAATTCTCAACATCAACTACCTCTTGGTTGGTGAATCCTTCTGTAACAACCTTCTCAATGTTGGAGGAACCCTCTTTTATCGTGGCATCTTGCCATACCTTCTTAATTGGATTTGTGAGTAGCTTGTAAAGGCCACCTTCTTGCACACCTTTTGCAAAAACACGATGAGATCCATGGTTGCTATCTTTGATGGTGACTTGCAAACCATCAAACTCAGCCAAACGCTGTAAATCTGTCATTCAAGAGACTAAGAGAAAACTCTTTGTTAAGTAAGGAACACATAAGATAGAATCTAACTTAAGAACATCACTTGAAGGAATTTGGAAGGATATGGAGCCTATCCCTTCATAGGATATGTGGCATCATCACTTAATTCCACAAGCATTCTTCCCTCTTGCTCTTGAAACTTACTAAAGATCTTTCTATCACAAGTCATATGTCTCAAAGCTCCACTATCCACATACTATCCAACCCTTGAAACTGTGTTCATGGAAATATTGGGCACCATGGCAAAGTGGGTATCTAGCTTGGTAGTGAAATTGTCCACAGTGGAAGCATTTGTACTCCCTGCAAATTCCTATTGTTGTAGCTGCTTATCCATTCCCTTCTTCCTCTCAAGTCTCTAAGAGGTATAATGATTGTGCATGTTGCACCTGAAGCACTTGATATGACTCAAGTCTTTCTTACCTTGACATGAAGAATTTGTTTTTTCCTCATTATCGTTCTGACCCCTCTCCATCATCTTTTCCTACCTCCTCTCCTCATCTTCTTGATGAGGGCGATGTTTGGTTTATCACTCTCATCCTTGTAATTGGTTGAGACTTGCTCTTGTCTCATCTCCTCTCCAATGAAAGCATCCCACAACTTCTCGAAATAAGGTAGCTTCTCTCGACCATAGATAACTTGGACAAAGATGTGCCAAGATGAATTGAAGCCATTCAAAGCAATCCCGACTAGCTCATCATCTTTGACTTCATCATCAACTACACCAATTTTCTCTCTCAACTCCACTAGCTTCATTTGACAGCTAGCTACTATATTTGTGTTCTACATCCATGTCGTGGTGAGCTTGTTTCTTCGAAGCATCTTCTTGGATATGTTTACACTTTGGTAGGGGGTTCCCATGGCATCATACATCTCCTTGTTAGTGCTCTTCTCGATGATATGAGGGATTAGATGATCCTTCATTGAATCCTTGTTGTACTCTGCTAGATCTTTGGGATCTATAGGGGGTTTGACCTCCTTCTCCATAAGGTACCAAATTTTTGTTGCTTCTAGGAGGTTTCGCACTCGACACAAAGTTAGAGGTGTCCTTCAACAAGTGGCTCTCTTGCATATGGGTAATGGCCATTACTACAACTCCAATAAACAAGTTTCAGTCTTCACTCATTGCATCAACTAGGGTTTCACATGCCAAAACCCTTCTTTTAGGTAAATGTGTTGACCAATGGCACAATTTTGCTTCAATCATTGAAGCTTGCACATATTGTCCACTAAAACTCTTCAACAACTCCCTTTTCTTCAAAGTTGATCTCTCCACACATGAAATTCTAGAAGGCTATACATTGCTTTGATACCATGTTGAAATTCTTTATCATAGGGTAACAATCCTAGTTTGATTTCTAACCTACATACGTAGGAAGTTAGGACATTGAAATCTCTATCAAAATTGCAAAATTTATTTTTTACTAGGAATACACATCAAATTAAAGAATGTACCAACAAGTACATAGATTTGAAGCTCAAATCACATCATTGTTTATTATTCTTGAAAACGAGAAATACATTAAAAGCTTTAGACTCTACCCCTCACCCATTGCTTCCTACTCTGAAACAATAAATTAATAAAACATATATCCCTTCCTTCTTCTTTATAGACTATGAGGTACAATGAATGTAGACACATGCACAACAATGTCTTAAATGAAATAAACCTAATCCCTATATCTATTCTTGGCCTTGGGATTAATGCCCTCAATTTGCATGAAAGAACTATTCCTAGGAAGGTGTGCCCACTAGAGGAGTGTGCAAGTATGCATGCATGTATCTCTCTCTTCTAGGGATTTGGGCCCCATCTTTTTTTGAAACTTTCCACATGCAAAGGGCTTGAACTAATTGTGCATGCAACTACTAATTAAAGCAAACTTAGAAATAGAAATAAATTGCTAAATATGAAACATCTAAATTGGATTTGAATTGATGATGGCGTATGCATGCTTTTGGTGTGCCCTTTGTCTCTCTTCTCCATAAATGCTCTTGCACCATCTATCTCTCTCTCCTCCACAAATGTTCTTGTGCCCTCATTCACTGTTGTTTGGAATTGTTGAAGAAGGGCATACTGTTGTTGTCGTTATTAAGGCTATTGTATGAATTGATGTATTATACCTTCTCTACATGCGCCAAGATCTTCTTTGCTCATTGTTGCCATTAACTGTGCTCTGCTAGACACTTTATGAAGGACTAAAAATCTAACAAGTCATTGTCTCCCAAATGTCTTTTCCATGCAATAGAATCATTCACTTTTCTCCTAAGAATATTTATGTCAAATATGATATCAACTAAAGGATTTATCATATTTATAACACTTGTCCTTTTGTAAAGGTCTTGTACAATTTAGTTGTTGGTGTTTATATGATTCTCAGCTCTTGATAGTTATTGCCTTATGATTAATAACAAGATTCACTTGCATACAACAATTATCATAGAATAACTATACACTGAAAATTTCAACTATAATAATGCAACGGAAATAAAAAGATCTAGAAATATTAACCATGCACAATAGACAGTGTACAATATGCAAACCTGGAGTCCTTACTTATAGGAGTTTACCTGTGGACTCGAGGTGCTTCCACACGTTAGATAGCATCAGACATTATTCTCCTAAGATTGGTAGTTTAACCAGTGGAGAATGGTAGATTCACTCACAGGGGTTTACCTGTGGTGACATTCACTCACAAGGGCGTACCTGTGGAGGTGAATGGTCCAGGTGTGGTCTTCATTGAAACCCGAGGTGTTAGATAGAGTTGTGGAGATGGATCATCGACATGGCTCTTGAATAAACTTTTCTATGACAGAAGAAATCCAAGTATGGAAAATGTCTCCCTCATTGAGAGGGAGTGCTGAAGTTTTGCAACTTCGGGAAATCATTCTCCATAAGAAAATACAAAGAAACCATGATAGAAGACCCTGAAATGCACTAGAAAGAAATAAATGACAAGAAGACCAAGTCGTTCCATTGGAACATTTGTAAAGGCTACAAAAGAAATAAAATAAAGTTAAAAGACAAAAAATGACGAGTCGGCCTTGCCAGTAAAATAAGGTGACTTGAATAGTATAAATAAAGGCAAGTTCATTTCACTATTACACATCTCACACAAGCTCTTCTCATTAAGTGCCAAGTCCCAGTTGCAGTTGTAGTTACTAGTTGCAGTTGCAGTTACCAATTGCAGTTGCAGTTGCTAGTTGTAGTTGCAGTTAACAGTGCCAGTACCAGTTGCACTATCTTTGTCCAGTGATGCGCTATGCTTGAGGGTTCTTCCTCACACTAGGGTGCAACTTTCTATGTGCTTGGATTCTTCATTTTTTTTTGGTGATGTATTTCTGAACTTGGATTAAATTTCTTCTAGAGAAAAGTTGGGTGCAACTTTCTATGTGCTTGGATTCTATATTTTTTTTGGTAATGTATTTTTGAACTTGGATTAAATTTCTTCTAGATAAAAGTTTGTTGGGTTTTTCTCTTGAGTTTAGGTTTTCCCAGGATAAATCTTGTGTCTATTGTGCATGGCCATCTCTCTATGATTTTGTTATTTCCGTTGCAATTTTATTTCAGTTGAAACATTCAGTGTGTAATTATTCTATGATAACAGTGACATTGAGATCTATTTGAAATCATAAGGTAATAATTATCAGATCTGGAAATTAGAAAATTCAACATAAATTTTCCTTCAAACCAAGTTTTGAATGCATTGACTAGAGAATCACCTTCCCAACTTCCAGCTCCTTTCAACAAAGTCTTGGAGGTTGTCAAAACTTCTTGAGTGAAGTGGCATCCTATAAACAAAGTGGTAAACTCTCTCCTTGTGTTGTCTACAAAGATAGCACATACTTGTACTGTGTTTGGATCTCTTTTGGAGGAAATCTCAAGTAGGTATCCTATTAGATAGAGCTAGCCAAAAAAAATTGGCCTTCAAATGCTTCTTTCATCTTCCACAATCTATGTCACCACCATTCCTTAACCATTCCAACATTAGTCGAAAAGAGGCAAGAGTAGCCTAAACTTGGTGTGTATAAACCCATAGAGGGATTTTTTGACCAGAGGAGAATGTCTTCACTCTCCTTTAGATTAATTGCACTATGGATGAGAGACTAGGTATATCTCATGTGAGCAATATAGTGCTAGTATATTGGTGTTGCTTCCAACATCAACTTTACAAGAGTTAGTCGGCCCCAAGAGATAACCACTTATTGCACCAGACTTCAATTCGTTTTTCTATTTTAGTATACAACTAGATCCAATCGTAGAAGTGATATTGATTAACTTTTAAATAGAAATCAATATACTTTATACCTTTTTGAAATGGGACCTCTATGTATTGTAAAATGTTTTTTAGATACCTACTCTTGCCTTCTAGGATCATATGGTACCAAGGATGATTTATTAACATTTATTTGCGTACCTATAGCTTTCATATATACCTCTAGAATCTTTTGTATCCTAAGAGCATCCTTAGTAGTACCATTTCCAAACAATAGCATGCTGTCGATAAATAGGAGGTGATTTAAGATGTGTCTTCTCCCTAACTTGATTCCTTTGAGCCCTCCCTTGTTCCTGGAGTGAATTATATACCTACTAAGCCCCTTTGTAACTATCAAGAGTAGAAGAGGTGAAAGTGGGCAGTCTTGTTTGAGCCCACATGATGGTTAATCAAAGGGGTCGTTGAGCCATTTATAAGCATAGAGAGAGAAGTAAATGACAAACATCCTTGATCCAGTTTACCAAACGAAGACTAAAGCCTACATGAATGAGAATTAACCTCAGATAAAGCCATGGCACTTGATCATATGTTTTTGAAATGTCCAATTTTATGATAAATGTAGGCAACTTTTTTGTTTTTATTGAATATAGGGCCTCTTGAGCTACTCCCACTACATTAGATATTTGTCTTCCTAGGGGAAAATCAAATTGTTTTTAAGATATTGACTTTGATAAAAGGGGCTTTATCCTACGTACTTTGATTTTTGTAATGATTTTGTATAATGCATTACACAACAATATAGGTTGGAAGTCCTTAAAGGTATTGATATTATCTTTTTTTGGAATCAAAGAGAGGAAGGTTGAGTTTATGGCTATGAGGATTTTTCTTAAGCATTGGTACTCAACTATTGCTAGCAAATCTTCTTCTAGTGATTTATAGAATCTGGTGTAGATTTCAATTGACCTCTTGTCTAGGCTCGATCTCTTGTCCCGTTGAAAAAGTGTATCACTTCCTTCATTTCTTCTTTGGAAATAGAATCCATTAAATGCTCATTTTGATTGTCTTCAACAAAGCTTGGCATAAGTGAAGAAAATTTTGTTACCTTTGCTATGTTGACCCCTTTTGGCTCCTTGAAGAGGGTTTGGAAGTGAGTTGTGCTGCTTCAAAAATATCTTTGAAACTACTTACTTTCCTTCCCTTGTTATTTTGAATATCTCAATTGGTATTTATACTTTTCCTCATGTTTGCATAGTTATGAAAATGTTGGATGTTCTCATCTCTGTTCTCAACCCAAATTGCTTTGCTCTTAAGCCTCTATTGGGCACTTTACCAATTTAAAAGCACCCTCCAAGCATACTCCATCTTCTTTTAGGTTTTGTTGCTCTTCCTCACTAAAATACTCCTATAATTGCTCCATGTGTGCTTCAACAACGTTCAAATTCATGTGACAATTGGTTTGTTTTTGCTTGACCCACTCCTCTGTTAATTGTTTTATCTTCTATAAGGACTTGCAAAATTGGAACATTGTTGTCCCCTCTTTGCAATGGTCAGTATGCTCCCACTCTCGACACACCATCTCCTTGTAATCATCATCCTTGAACCAAGTGTGTTTGAATTTGAAAGGGGTTGGGGGCTTTATGTCATCACCTTCCATTTGTTGGAAGATAATTGAATGATCGGATATGCCCCCTGCACTCACCCAAGATCTTTTTTTTTTTAAGGAAACTGGGAAAATTTTATTAAAAAAACTGTAGACAAGCTGCAATAAATAAGGAAGTACTCTATATATGATATTTTAGACCTTCAAAAACCGACAGTCTGATTTCTGCTAAAGCCTTTAGAGCTCTATAAATGTCAAGGATATACTTAAACATATCTCCAAATACATCCCCAATGTAGTGTCTATAAAAGATACCTATAATGCAAATATAAAAGCAAAACATTAGGAGGGATGGATAAAATCATGGGATAAAACTAAGGGAGGACTCCGTCAATTCGAAGAGTGCCTTTCAGGTCCCTTAGAAAAAAATTGACTTGTTGATCGACTAGAGAATTATTAAGCCCGAGGATGTGAAATAAAGAGGTTGAATGGAATTATTTGCATTCTTGTTGGATTTTGATTAGAATGTTCATGAGTTTCATATCTGACGGGAGGGTCCCTTTACGAGTAAAATTAAGAATGACCTTAGAATCTCCAAGAATAGTGAGGAAGTGAATCCCAACTCTTCTTTCTAATAACATGCCTTGATACATGGCATACGCTTCCGCTTGGTTATTGTTTGCGTAGCCTAGGATCCAAGAAAAAACAAGCCTGGTATGACCTCTTGGGGAAAGAATAACCCCACCTGCAACTGCCTCCCCTGGGTTGCCTTTTGAGGCACCATCGAAACAAAGAACAAATTCTGGTTGTTTTCGTTTCCATTCTGCAAAATCCTCAGGGGAGATATGAAGTTGCCAGGAAGATCTAGAAAAATTAAATGAGGAATGACGAATTTGGTTGGAATGTATCCTTTGCGGAGAGAAGAGTTGTTGTCGCCAACTTCTTTTGTTGGAAGGAGATTCTGCTGTCCTAACCACTGTCTCAATTGCAAGGTTATAAATTCAACCAAGAGACCCAAGCATTTGGCTGCAACCACCTCAGGGGGGAGTAAAGACATTCACAAAAATGGCACGGTTCCTAGCTAGCCATATTTTCCATGTGGTAAATTTTGGCAAAGCGAGAAAAACAACTTTAAAGGGTTGCTTGAGCACCAGCGATCCACGATAGGAGGATTGCCATCGACTGAAGAGATTGGTAATTGAGACTGGAATATTAATTCGGGGTATGAGGCTTCCCAAGACAAACGACCAAACAACTCTAGCAAATGGACAGTCAAGGAAAATATGACTACTAGTTTCTGCCTCCTGCTTGCAAAAAATACACCAGTGGGGTTCTCTATAACCTCTTTTCTGCAACTTATCTCCAGTCAGGATTTTCCCATGACTGAGGGTCCAACAAAACATGTTGATCTTTGGGAGGCTGTCATTATTCCAAATTTCATTCCACATGCTCGATCTCGGTGGGAGGGTGGGTTGAGCCAAGAGGGTTGTGTATCCAACTTTAACAGAGTAGGTGCCATCTCCCCAACCTCTAGTGTCTTTGGTTTCAAGATGAGAAGGTGCACAACCTTAAGCAAAGAACAAAGGGTCTCGAAAGCTCTTGTGAGTTAATAAGGAAGACCTGGAATATGCCAACCATCCCAAATCCCTGATCGATGCCATTGAGAGATCAAATAAAGAGTGTGTGATTGGCAGTACACCATTGATAGAGGCTACATCGAACTAGTCTGAAGAAGTGGAGGGTGCCCCATTATGCTATCTGTCCAAACACAGTTTTGCTTACCATTCCTTGGAATCCAAGTTGCCTTGCTTTGAAAAAAAGGCAGTGAAGCTTTGAGAAGTTTCCAAATGGGGGAGCTTGAAATCCTTGAAGGAGGAGAATCGAGCCATCCAAGCCTATTCCTAGTAAAATATTTATTTAAAATCACCCTCTTCCACCATTCTTGATTACCGGTTACTAATCTCCACATAATTTTGGCTCCAAGGGCCAAATTAGATAAGGAAAGATCTAGTATACCCAACTCCCCATTTGATTTTGGGGCATGAACCACAGTCCAGTTGACTAGGTGCAGATGCTTGGTGTTGGATTTCCCCTCCTTCCAGAGAAGATTTCGCAACTCCTGAGCATTGGAAAACTTTATGTAGGCAGGGGAAAGTAGGGAGGAGAAATGGAAGATCGGAAGAGCTGAGAGGACATATTTAATGAGGACCACCCTGCTCGCAGGATTGAGCCAGCGAGAAGCCCAAAGGGTGCATTTAGATTTAATTTTTTCAACAACAGGGGTCCAAGCTGAGCTAGGTAGAGATGTCAGAGGAAATTGGGGATGCCAAGATATTTAAAAGATGTCCAATTTTCTTCTAGCGAGAATTGGAAGATGTCTGCTATGCTAGAGGCCACCCTGGAATTGACATTCCACACATAAATACAACTTTTATGATTGTTTGTCTTCCCCCCTTATGTGTTCATAAAGGTATCCAAAGTCTCCTTAAAGCGCTTGGCTATGATGACGAAGGCCCCTCCCAATAGAATGGTGTCATTTGCAAACTGGGAGTGATTAATTCTTTTTGCTCTCTTAGTGATTTTGATTCCAGGAATGTGCTTCTCCTATCTGGCCTTACTCAAAAGTGTGCTTAAGGCTTCAACCATCAAGATATAAATAATTGGGGATAATGGACATCCTTGCCTTAGTCCTCTGGAGAGCTTGAAGAATTCTGATGGACGACCATTAATCATAGGGGAGATCCAAGGCCCATATGTACAAGAGGAAATCCATGCCAAAAAGTCAGCACCAAACCCAAATCTGATCAGAACTACGAACAGAAAGCTGTGCCTAACCTTGTCAAAGGCATTGGCCATATCCAACTTGATGGCCATCCCCTTCACCTCGTTCCTTGCTGGAATGAATGGCTTCTTGGACTATAAGAGTGTTATCTATCATCTGTGATTTTTCTACAAAGCCTCCTTGATTGGGGGAGATTAATTTGTGCAGATGAGGCTTAAATCTGATGGCGATAATTTTTGAAATGAGTTTATAGGAGACATTACAAAGAGAGATAGGTCTAAATCTGGCAAAGGATGAGGGATTGGACTTCTTGGCGACGAGTGCCATAAATGAGGAGTTAATATTGTGGCCCATTCTTGCTGATTTCTGGACATTAAACCATTCGAACCAGATCCCTTTTGACTATGTTCCAACAAAGAAGATAAAAATGCATGGTGAACCCATCCGGACTCGGGGCCTTATCCAGATTCATCTGTTGAAGTGCCCCCAATACTTCTGCCACAGTGATTGACTGAATTAAAGTCTCATTGTCTTCTTGTGTGATGAGTGTAGGAATGTTATGGAGGATACTCTCTTGGGATTCAATATCTCCTTCTTCATCTTCTGGATAGAGCTTCTCAAAGTGATCCTTGGCTGTTGATTTAAGTTGATTTTGACCTCTGCAAGTAATACCATTGATTCCTTTGATTTTATCAATTTTGTTTTTCCACAGTCAAGCTTTGGCTTTCCTGCGGAAAAACTTTGTGTTACGATCTCCTGCTTGAAGCCATATGCTTCTTGACTTAAGTCTCCAAGTTTCCTCCTCAGTCTGCGTCATTTTGTGATACTCATTGAAGCTTTGTTGCTCATCAAGGAGGGAGGGGGATATGGGGGAAGTCTCCAACTTGAGTTTGGTTCTATCTAGTTTTTTCCTTAACTCCTGAATTGCTTGTTTCTTAGATGAGTCCTTGAGACGAACCCATTCTCGGAGAGCCAATTTTACTGTCTTAATTTTCTGTTCCCAGATGAAGACCGAAGACCCCTTAATCCAAGAGTTTCAGGAAGAGGAGACTAGGTCCATGAAGGAGGGATTGGAGGCCCATAGGGGGTTAAAACGGAAGGGAATAGGACCCAGAGAGATAGGGGGAAGGGACAAGGAGATGGGGCGATGATCAAAACCAGACCAAGGAAGGATACGGGAGGAGGGGAGGAACTGATCCTCTAATAAGCAACCACTTATGATAAATCGGTCCAGTCTCGCAACAATGTGCCTTGGTCCATGCCTTTTATTAGACCAAGTGAATATGCTTGAGGTGGGTTTAATGTCCACCAGATCCAAATTTGAGATTAGTTCTTCCATATGTTCTCGAGTAGAATCCCTCACTATAGTCCCCCCTCGTTTCTCCAAAGCATGGAGGGTGGTATTGAAGTCTCCAACAAAGATGTAAGGAATCGAGTTTGCTTGATCCTGCAGAGCAAAAAGGGAATTCCAACATTGGATTTTATCATGATAGACAGAGGGCATATAAATATTGTAAATAGAAAAAGACTTATTCGAGGGTAGATGAGTAAGTGTCACCTGAATCCAATTTGAAGAGCATGACCAGTCTAGGAGGCGAAATAAATGTGGGTTCTAGAGAGTGCAAAGCCCTCGAGATGCACCTCTAGAGCTCACCCTCACACCTGTACCTGTTCTCCAAAAGAATTGAGCATCCTGCAAGGCTATTGAGTCTTGCAATTTTGTTTCCTGGAGTAGAAGAACTAGGGGAGATTCTGATCAAATCAAACTTCTTAGTAAGGATTTCTTATGATTACTACCTAGTCCTCTACAATTCTAGGAAATTAGCTTCATCATTTAGAAGAGGATTTGGATGCTCCCCCCTTAGGAGGAGCCGAGCCACTTTGATTCCTTGAAATGCACGATTCGTTTTTGGTGTGCCAATCTAGGGTGCTTTGTTTTCCCAGATCGATGTCTTTTTTGGCCGTTGTTTCTTTTCTCTGATTGTTAGTTGGCCTCCCATGTTTCTTTGCAGTGGGTATGTTCGTGGGATCAATTGTTTCATCTTCAAAACTTTCTTCAAGTTCCCCTTCTTCAGTATACTCGTGGGCAAAAGGAGGGGGAATCACAAAAATAATCGATTGATCCTTTGGGTCACCAGGGATAGGTTGAGGATGATGGGGTTGGTCCTCTTCAGAAGTTTCATCTGGAATAGATAGGCTGTCATATTGATTTCTGGTTGGAATATTAGCATGTCGATTTCCTGCTGATGAAGAAGCCGATGTCTCTTGAGACTTTGGATTGGAGGTAGCTCCCTCCTGTGTCGAAGCTTTTCTTGATTGGGTGGCCTTCTCTTGCTGAACTGCTTGCTTGGTTGCTTGTTTCTTGCGGCGTGGCTATTGCCATTGCTCATCTGGTTCTCCTTCCGGTTGGACCACTGGAGCTTTGGAGCATCTTTTAGCAAAATGCTCATATTTGTGGCAGATCTTGCATTTGAAAGGCAACTGCTCGTAGTCAACCTGTTGAAGGTAAGATCAACCATCTAGGGAGAGGTTGATGGCTTCAGGGAGGCCTTTTTCTAGATCTACCTCCCACACAAATGCGGGCGCAAGCTTGAAGATCGTCTTTAGGTTTCGCGCGGTCAATGTACTTACCTAGAGAGTTACCAATGGCCCGAAGAGTTCCATCATTCCAACAATGGAGCGAGAAGAAAGGAAGGCAGACCCAAACATGCACAACCGAAGGAATGTCATTCTTTGGATTAAAATACAGGGTCCATCTGTTAAGAACATTCCACGGGCACCCATGAAATATGGGCCACTTTTGAAGATCAGATCATGGTCCGTTTTGTCTTCAAAAAGAAATGCATAAAAACCCCTCTTGCAAAAATAGTGTGAAAGCTTACCTTTCATATGTGGTTTCCAGTTTTTTTCAATCTAGAGTGCCATTGAGCAAGGGGAGGGCCAGACCCTAGTAAATTGCCTAATAAAACCTCGCTCGACAAATTTTAGAGCCAAGGCCCTAGAATCGACTTGGACTGGAACAATGGGAATCTCATCTACTTTCTTGACAAAACGAGATTGCGTGGGTTTTGAACCTTTGGGGAGAGAGGAAGCCAGAGTGGCGAAGGCTTCGATGTTCGACTAGGGAGGAGGAGGGGGGGGGAGGGGCGCCAACGTCCCCACCAGGGGCAATCATGGCGAATGCAAGGAGGCAACGAGGCTAGGGTTTACTATCAAACCACTACTCACCCAAGATCTTATCTTCACAACTTTTGCTGAAATTCCATTGGGTACAAAGAACCTATTGACTCTCTTTGAAATACCTTCATCCTTGGAGTCGTTATTTCACCATGTAGGGTTCACTCTTGTAGTTTCGATCACATAGGTTAGCTTCATCAATTTTATGAATAAAATAATCAACAAGTGGGTTTGGGCTACCATTAATGCCCCAAACTTCACATCTTTTCATGATAAAATTGAAATTTCCCTCAACTTATCATTTTCCCTCTCCAAATAATATCTTGCTCGAACCAAAGTTCCCAAGACTCCTTCCTATTTGTGTAAGGGCCATACATATTGAAGATTGTAAAAGTCTTATTTAAACAAAGTGATTGCATTTCCACCTTGATACTTGAGTGAGGGAGTTTCGAGTTTGACACTTGACACTTTTTGTTCCATCCAAATAACAAACCCTCGAATCTACCCTCAGAGCTCAGACCCACACATATTGAGCACTTTAAAGCCCCTTACATGGAACCATTGGCTTCATTTTCTGCTACCATTGTCTCCTACAAACAAAGAACAACTATGTTGTGAGTGCTAACTAATCTATGAACCACATTGTTTTTGTGGGTTGCCCCCAAACCATGAGTATTCTTAGAGTAGCACCATTTTTAACCTCTCTTGAGGACTTTCTTGCTAGGAGGCTCTCAAGAATCATGCTTTATTTACCTGACTTAACTTCTCTTTCAGCCTTTTCCATATCTATATGAGTATACAATTTCCTTCCTTGCATGGACATTGTAATAGTGTCTCCTCTATCCAATTGGATTCCTCCCATTACTTGAGAGACTTGGGCATTATCCACACTAAGTTTATTAGCGCATATATGATATCTAAGCTCCAATTTCTTCTCCATAGGGCCATTTAGGGTTTTCTTCTTTGGGTATATGATCATTTAATATAACATCTCCCCCACATACCTTGTTTTGACCCAAGGATGGTGAAGACTCAACTTGTACTTGGTTTTGCCTTTTTTGGTCTTCTTTAAGGACTTTATGTAAGCCTATGAGATTTGAGATAGGTTTAGCTACATCTTTGACTAGAGAAGCCTTTTGACTAGAATCCAATGAGGTATCCTTGACCCCTTCTTCCTCAAAGATGGTGATTTGTATTGTCTTCTCCCATTGACCTTGAAACCACTTGTGAGGGAAAAACATCGTCACTTCCTTCAGAAAGATTAATTGGCTTAGTTTGACCTTCTACACGCTCTTGGGTCTTAGATTGATATGCTTGTTCCTCACCAGAGTCTTGTCCCTTTCCCTTCTGAGAACGATCCTCTCCTTGCTCCTTAACTGCCTCATAGTTTGAAGAATTCCCACAATTTGGAGAGATCAATTGTGATTTTTCAACTTTTTTCCTATATGGAGTTGACCCCTTCTTTAAGGTGAGGGCATTAAATGTTTACGTGCCCATATTCTCGTCAAAAGTGATAATGAAAAGGGACACAATGATTAGTCCAACTGTTGAATGTAACTCCAATTCCCATATATAATTTTTGACTCTTTTTGCTCTATCCTTAGGTCAAATACAACACATAATTTTATTATAATTTAGTCCAAGCTATAATAGTGACTAGGGCATAGATTGATGAACTTACCAAGTACACTCTTGACTCCTAGGATGAATTCCTTTCACATCTCTAGAGGGAGGCCTAAGAGCTTCACCCACAGGACATGCGACTTTAGAAACTCTTTAGTTGGA
The DNA here is from genome assembly GCA_900067695.1 of Picea abies. Classification (NCBI taxonomy): domain Eukaryota; kingdom Viridiplantae; phylum Streptophyta; class Pinopsida; order Pinales; family Pinaceae; genus Picea; species Picea abies. The sequence goes on from CBVK0101240511.1 coordinate 27,029, forward strand.
TCAAAACACTACTCCTAGAATTTTAATGCTAGATGGGTATTTCACCAAAACCAATGCCTCCCTACAATTTGTCTTGATCTTTCTCTTCTCAAAATAAGAAGGCGATCCATCATTTGGTAAGGATGTGGAATGGCTCGTAGCTTAGCATTTTTCTCTAGTTTGTCACCACCCACTTCCTTACTTTTGATATAAATCTTCCATGGAACTTCCCAACCACGACCCACTTTTTGAAAACTACTCATTTCTTTCCTTGACACTGCTTCCCCCACCACCATTTGTGGTCATACCTTTGCATGCTTGACAACCTTCGCTTTCTTTACCTTTGATCTACATGCCCGTGAAGGTATATCAACCTCCTTATGGATGCCTTCCAGATGAGCAATCTTTATACCACCAACATTTGGAGACAAACCTCTTTGCATTTGATTTAGGCTGACAATAGTTTGGAGCTTTGAGGTTGATATCTTTGGAAACCCTCTGTTCGCAGATTTGTAATCACTGCTCTCATAACCATCTCCTCCTCTAGCATACATTTCATGTTCTTAGCTTTCAGATTTGCCTAGACTCCCCATCACATCACATTGAAATTTTGAATGAGACAAAAAAGCACTTTCCCCCTTTGGTCCTGAAGTGGATCCTATCTCAAGTCTCCCTTGCCTAGGTGTATGACCTAGGTTAAATGGATGGGCAACCTCCTTACCCCTGTCCCACATTTGGACTTTAGTTATCCTTACTTGGCTCTTTGGGGGTGACATTGGAGGTTTGTTGATCGTTAGATCTAGAAAAATTCTTGAATAAAAACTAGGGTTTTGTAGAGAAAATCAACCTAGATTATCTTGAGTGTGTAGGTTTGATATGGGGAAAGATGAAGTTTAGTGCGATTCCCTTGAACATATCCTTTGAATAATCTACAAGCTCCTTCTCACCTTTGGTACATTGAAGTGCTTCCTCCACCCTCCATCCAAAACCATACGATAAACTCATCTGTATACAAGACCAAGACAAGTGATTAAGATCTATCAAGAAACCAAATATGAAATCCTGCACAAGTCTTGGAAAAGCCCAACATGGGTAAAAAGTCATTGATGCTAAAATATGAAGGTTGTGGTGCATTCATCAATGCATAGGGGTCCTTAATCAACTTACAAATATGGGTATCTCGCCCATGTACCTCAAAATGTCTTGCAACTAAAGCAAAAACCTCAACAAGGACAACTCCCTCTTTTTGAGAGAATGCTCTAACAACAAGCTTGTCATTGTACTTTTCAATTTTCCCATCAATTGAAGGCTTGGAATCAATCACTGATTCCTTATAATGTTTTGAAACAATCTCCCAAATGACATCCCACCATACTTGCTTAGTGTGTGCTACCTCAAAGCTGGAGGGATACTCCTCCATCATGGCATCTTGCCATACTTGCTTTGCATGTGCTACATCAAAGTTGGAAGGATACTCCTCCATCATGGCATCTTGCCATACTTGCTTTACATTTGCCACCTAAAAATAGATTAGTCAAAAATCTACAACCTATCACAAGTGCAGATCACCTCTCTAAGGGATAAGCAACACCCCAATTATTGGAGTTGGATGGGTGTCTCACCCACAAACCCCTCATAGGTACTTGTGCTTATCTCATGCACAGATCTCTCCATCTCTAGAGTCTTTTGGGCATCACACCCACTAAATTCCTTTGACAACCTCCTCTCATAGGCAACAACCTTCTCCATACATGGATCTTGGAAGATTTCATATAACATGCTTTGATACCATGTTGAAATTATCATTATATGAGTGTAGATCTGCTTATCATGTATATATAATTTCAACAATTACTTGTGGTTGGGAGGAAAATACCTCCTATGCATCATGTTTCCATGTGCACAACTTCATAAAGATAATTATTTATTGTATTTGGTTATACTATAAATGCTTTTTCTTTGCATGTTACATGCTCGGGGAAAACCCCCGAGTACTTCCCCTCATTTCAAGGATGGTACCTAGGGTAAACCCTCGAATCTTTAGGGCACTTGGTTGATCAACAACAGGGCTCAAAGCCATTACGATAATATACTCATTAAGAGCTCAACATGTCATTTTGTGGGAATTGAACTTGGGTGGGGAGGATAGCAATCATTCCTCCTAACCACCCAAGCTAAACCCAATTGACAGGTTATATTATAAATGCTTATGTGTTATAGACATACTTTTTTTGAGAAATGCAACATACATTACTTCATGGAACAAAAAGAGTTACAACAATTTGACAACATGAGGACATGGAAGTGACCTTCCTAGAGAGGTGTTAGAATTAGGGCAGTAAAGCAAAACAGTAGTATCTTTTCAATTTCAGTGAATAAAACAACTAGGTCTAAGGTTTAAAAGCTCAAACACTTAACTAGTATACAGATCTAGGAGATCTGAAATGAGACAGTAATTTAGATTTAATAATCTCAATAAAACTAGATCTGATGATCAGAGATAAAACTCAGATCTACTGTTCAGAATTTAAAACAAGAACTCTACTACTTGGACAGTTAACAGATAAGGATAAAACAAGACAGTGAAACAAGTCTATAATGCTGAACTCAAAACATTTCACAGATCTGTAGATCTAAAGCAATCTGATCATAAACAGTAAGTCAAACTAAGAGACAAATGTCAAGCTCAATATATAGATCAGATCTAGTAGTTGTCTAGGCTAATACATAGATCTAGATGAATTATACAGTACAGAAATCAAAACAACATTCAGATCTGAGTAGACAGCTTACCTAGTGCTGAAAACTTACCTCTGAAGAAGTCACAGAAACCACAAGAGATGTAGAACCATTTGTGTTATGCTCAGACAAGGTTCAGTTCATAGGTCCACCTTATAGGTTGGATCTCCTGCCAATAAATGAAGGATCTTTCTTGCCACCAAAGGAATAGAACCAGAAGGACTTCACACAGTCAAACCTTCAATCAAAAAGGCTACTATCATTCAAACTCCCACACAGGAAGACTGAGAATAAACCCTCAGTCATTAAAGGAGGTTGTGGCTTAGGAACTACCCTACAGCAGTGGAGAAGAGGCTGCACCCTACAAGTTTATCACAGCAGCAAGAAGGGTCTGCAACCTTAGACAGGCCTACCACAGAAAGAGGGCTGCACTTTATTAAAACCCCACACAGCATAAAAGAAGAAGGGGCCGAACCCTGTTAACTCTCCCACAGCAGAACAGGAGAGATGCCGCACCACTGACAGCCCTCAAGGAAGCCGCTGTCACAATACACAACCCCTGCAACAGAAAAAGGTAGAACAGGCCGCAGCAAAGGAGACTCTACACACAGCAAAGGGGCCGCAGCAAGTAGAACAAATCACCAGCAGAAGGAGCCGTTACTTCAACAGAAAAGGAGCCGCAGCAAGGAGAGGATCCGTTCACACTTAAAAGCAAATGATACTATAATAGATGTGATATGTGAGAGAGGGGGGGGGGGTT
>CBVK0101240512.1:0-11022 GCA_900067695.1 Picea abies
CGTCTAGGGTCTTAGCCATCCTCCAGGAGAATGGCTCTTGCAGCTGCTTATAAATTTAACAAGAGGCCAAAAAAGTAAGTGTATGACCCTGTGCCTCAATAGTAAGGGAGTCCCACAAGGAAGTTTAATTGCTAGAAAGGCCAAAAAAGTGAGTGTGTGAGCTTGTGCCCCAATATGGAGGGAGTCCACATCTTGAAGAAAAAACTCAGTTTGACTTTAACTAGCAAAGCCAATCTTGCTTAAAGAGCCTCAATTCCTTTAGGCTAACATGGGATGGTTTTGCATGAAAAGTAGCTTTACACAGGCTTTTCCAACATAAAGCCAATATGGGACTATTGAACCGTGTGCCATAACGATCTATATTGCCTCTAACCAGCCAAGTGTCCACCATGAGAGGACCTTTTTGAGAAAGCAGGGTAGCAAAAAAATAGTTAACTTGAACATGAATTGCACCCAAAAGATCTTTTTAGACAAGTATCTCCAAAAGACATGCTTGTTTCACCCTTGCCACAAGTTGTTCATGTTGCAGCTATAACACCAACGTTAAGAAGCATATTCTTGACAACCAATCCTTGGTGAGGCATAACCCACCTTGATACCTTGTGCTTGAAAGAAGAGTGAGATTTCTAGATGGATTGACACCTCCTTAACTAATGCACTTTAGGATCCCTAATGCCTTGGCTTTTGTTCAAGCGTGAGACAATATTGGAGGTGTGTTTGACAAGGTCATAAGGTCCTTTGCCACATATGTAGAAGGTTTTCCCACTATTCTATCTCCATTCCCTCCAAATCGGTTTGGACCAATGGAGTGGCATTTTAAAAAGGCAACTTTGAGGAATCATACTACATATGGCCTCAAACAATTTTGTTCAAATGATTTAACTTTTGAGATCAATTAAGGTCATGCTAGGTATGGCTTTGGTCAGTTTTTGTTAGAAGTATTCTTCAAATACTTCTAATAAAAAATGCCTTTTTGGCCGATCTTTTACTGGCAAATGTAGTTGAGAGACGAAGTTGACAATTGGTATGTTGAAATGTTGAGTAGATCTTGATGCTAGATCTTAGGTCTCCTAAAGGCCCCTCAAATTGCCATGGGAGAAAGTCCTAAATTATTTGCCATGTAGCCCACATCCTTTTCAGCGACGTTGGACTTGACAACATTAAGGTCTTAATTGTACCGATTATGTCACATTGCTAAAAAGGCCTTCAATAATCTGAATGTGCTAAGCATGTTGAATTTGGTGATGAGATAAAATTTGCCAAGGGGCATCCCCTCCACTTCTTGCATTCTTACCTATAAAGACAAGGAGTAATAAATGTGTCCTATAATCTATTGCAATGATTCTATCCACAATTTTAATCTTCTTGGTAAGCGAAAGATTGAGATGACTCCGAGCTTGATGTTTTTTTTCAAACTTGGCCATTATCCACTTCCACTGATCAACAAGCGAGAATTGTGTACTAGAGGGAACACTCAAACAATGAATTATCTATGTAGGTTTTATAAGCTTCCATTACGATTCATCCAATCAAGGGGATCATCTTGGATAATAAGGAAGACTTATTTTTTGTCCCCAACAACAACTACTACAGTGACTTTTGCAAATGTGTCCAACCAAAGCATAGTACCTGTCCATACATTGGGGCTCATATATCGAAGCCGAGCCATCAACAAAATGAAGATTGAGAAGTTGGTTGCCACCAGTTAAAGAAATTCCTCCTATTTGACCTTGCATTCAAGCGACCTCCAACAAACAACACTTTCTGCAATCACATAGAGATAAGGAGCAAGAGGGAAGCATTGCTGAATAGGTCGCTGCAGAAGAATAGGATTGAAAGGTACACCATGTTTACTAATGCTTGCTGAGTCCTGTGAGAAGAAAGTTTTCATTGATCTATGATGGAAGGCACTGAACCTTGAAAAATCCAACATGTGAAGGATGAAGTCCCATTCAATCTTATCATAGGCCTTATCAAAATCAATTTTTTAAAAATAGACTTTTGACCAGTGTGTTTAGCCAACTCAAGACCTTCCCAGGGAGTTATAAGATTATCAAGAATAAATATTAAATTTGCCTTAATAAAACTGGTTTGCTTCTTTTGGGCTATTGATGCAACCAACAACCTAATCCTCTTGGCCATTTCTTTTGTTAAGATTTTAAGAAACATTGAGGAGAGTGATTGGGCGCTAACTGTTATGTTGCCATTCTTTGATTCATTTCTCATCTTCAAATATGCAAGACTAACCACATCCCACATCCTCTTGTAAAATTCCATTGCGAGACCATTGGGGCTTGGAGCTTTTTTGTAATTGCCTCCAATTTGTCCAACTCTAGTTTCTTAGAAAGATAAACCCTCACAACAATTTTTATTTATCAGGGGACAACTTTATTAACGAGCTCAAAAGGAGCATCATGCAGAGAATTTGAGTCTACAAAAGTGAAGATCCTTAGGAAATGTTCTAGAAAAATCTATCTATTTTCCATCTCATCCTCTGCCGATTTGATGACATAGACACACCCCTCATCATGCCCCCGCTAAGCCAAAAAGATTCTATAAGAAGTATTTCTCAAAAGAAAAGGTTGCCAGTTGAACCTCACAGAACCAAAATTCACTCTAATTTATGTTTTTTTCTTAAGGTGTTGGAAATAGAATTTAGGTGTGTTGTTGTTTGCCATCCATTGCATGTGCACCTTTTTTTTTTAAATATGTCTGGCGGAATCAACAACTAGTTGGCCACGTACTTGCGTTACACGTGGTTGTGTTATCCAATTGCTACCACTATAACCTCCAGGTGTGCCCACGATGCCCCTTACGCGACACATAGGATAAGTCGGGGGGATTTGAACTCGAAACCTCATGGAACTTCATATCACTTCATATTCATGGCACTTGCCAATTGAGCTGCCCCCCGGGGGCTTATTGCATGTGCACCTTGATCCTAACCTCTCATACCTTATAATATTCAATTACTTGGAGTTGTGGTTCCAACTCCCCGACTACCTGTTGGTGTAATTCATTGAAGGGGTCCACTTCTGCCTGTTGTCGAGTTTGCTGAAGCTAATTCTGACATTGTAAACTGATTCTTCTATCCCACACCCTATTGGTGAGCATGGTTGTCATCCAACAACACCGAGCCATAGGATCCTTGCGCTTATTTAAAACGTGAGAAATTAGCCAAGAGAAAATTATACAAGTAGCCCCCCCTTTGCCTTCGTCATGTGAAGTAGCAACATATTCACGAATCCAATTTTGCACCAGCAACTGCAATTTGAAGCCAAGGAATTTTACCTCTTGAAGGAAGAGTATATTAGAATACAGACTGACCATAATGGTCCTAACAATGTCCTGTCTATCATCCCTAGAGACCTCCCTAACATTCCAGGCTGAAATGTTCAGTTTCCATTGTCATGGGTAACTCTTGTCAAGTCCCTGCTCGAGGACTGCAGGGGGACTGTCTAAAGAGGCATGCCATTCTGTGGATTAAGTGGGGCACTACTATGCACAAATATGCTGCTGCTTACTAACTTATTCTGCAAATTAGGAATGATGAATGATGAATGATGAATGATGTATGAAATGGTTGAAGTTGCATGCATATAGCTGCTTAGAGATGTGGCTCTTATGTCTTTTGATTTTAGTTGAAAAATGCATTGATGGATTCTATAGGTGGCTGTAGAGACTGAATTTTGTTTATGCACATTTCAGTTCTGCTGGTAGCTGCATATACAACATTGTTTATGAGCTGTTGGAAGCTTCCTCTTGTTTGAGTCTTTTGATATCATATAGATAGAAACTGTCTCCTCTCTGGCTTTAAATTATATATTTTGTCTACGAGTTCACATTATCATTTAACAACTTGAATTCTTTTTCAAATTTGGTTAATATATTTGCCATCCACAAAATAATTTGAGGGCAATCCTCTGCACCAATCATTTGTCATGTCTCTGACTGTTGCAGGGAATACCTTCACCCAGGACACCCCTTCATGTTGCCCATGGTGATCTAGATTGTCTGATAGATGTTGCATTTATTAATGGGTTCCTTATTTCCAACATCATTAAAGGTGGTCAATCTTTCACCTTTCCATAATTGGGGCCATGTTGATTTCTCTTTGGGAGTGTCGTCAGTTTTCCTCTCCTTGACTAATTCCTTTGCGATGTCTCCTTGGTCTCTCATCCCCTTCTCCCCACCACTTTTCAGATACGGACTGACACTTGGTTTCCTCCTTTCATATACTTAGAGAAAACAAGCTGCCTACCTCTTGTCCTCTGCTTTACCTTTGCTAGTCACCTCAAAGAAATGTCCTTGCCACTCTTCTCTTCTGTGTTGTGGGTTGCGATTTCCTTGTTGGCATATGATTCATAGCATCGTCATATCTAGAAAGGCAATCAACAAATCTAAACAAGTAAATGATCATCAATGAATGATTCTTGTGCTCTTCAACCACGTCTGGTGTCTCCTGGTAATCTTAAAGTCATGTGTACCCAGTCTTTGTCTGAGTTAACTGGATATTTTGTCATTGTACGCATATCTGGATCTTAGATGTGATTTGTATTTGTGCAAAATTGGCCTTTCAGAGTTGAGCTATTATTACTAAAACAATACAATATATCAAAAAATACAGTAGAGGTTTTAGATTGGTGTTGGCAGCATTGTCACGGGGATTGCAAGTCAAACTCACTGAACCATGAGTTTGACTCACCTGGGAAAACCATAAAACCCCTCTTAATTTGTGATTTCTCTCATTTTTTCCTCCTATTTTTTTATGCTTGTCGAGTTTTTCCTGATTTATTCGCAATCCAATTAAAACATATATGCTAGCTATTCTTGCCAATGTAGGAAGGGGAGTTGAGTTTTTTTCTTAATATTAATTTTAATTTCTAAAGTATCTATAATGTCCTTTTGTGGCGGTTTTGCACCCAACACTTCAAACAACTTGGACGACTGCTTCTGTGTCTGAATTTTTCTTTTCTGAATTCAGGAAATATGTTCGACTTCCTTTTAGTTCTATTCTCAGTTTAGCTTTTGAATTTTAGACTATCTGGCTTTAAGAGCAGAGATACCATCATTGTTTGGACTAAGGTGTTTCTGAAGTGTTCTTCTTTGGAGAGTTGACATTGATAAATTACTTTGTTGTAAATTTAACTTTCAATTAGAAAAAGTTGATTTTTCTTTCATGGATCGGTTTTTCTTATATTATGGTTGTACAAATTACATATGAATTACTAGTATTGCATTTTATAAGTGAGCTATTATACAGTGCTTCAAACTCAACCATCATTGCAATCAACATGCAGCCTGGCAATCAATCACAACGTGGCATACGCAGGCGCTGCCTAGATTTCGAGGCCTCAGAAGCTCAAAGGAAAACCATGAGTAACAGGTCCTGGAATTCTACAAGTCTAATGCCTAAAACAGATGTATTGGTAAATTCAGCTCATGATTCAGACACAAATACTTCATCATCAGTTTCATGTGAAAAAGGTGTGACTTCTGACTGCAAGCAAATTGTTCCATTAAAGAGAGAAACAGGTGCAGACATTGGAAGAATTTCCCAATCTTCAGCTAATGTACGGTTCTCCTCTTTCTCGTCCAAAAGTACTGAACTTACCTCAGATAAATCTGACAGTAACATTCGAAATAATGGAAATACTCCTATATCAGTTGGTATTCCCTCTGGCATTGGTTTACATTTAAATAGTCTTGCCACTACCATGCCACTAAATTCTGGAGTGAACATGCTAACATCAGCAAAGGGATCTGTTAGCACACAGGGGATGTCACCTTCATCTGGTGTAAAGGAGACATCATCCGATGTTGTAGGAAGCTCTCTACCTTCTGTAAACTCAGGAGGAAATATCTCAGTAGGAACAAACTCAAACATTGCTTCTGGGATGGTTGTGTCAATGGTGGAAAAGACTAGAATAGATCAGCAAGAGTTGCAGTCATCTGGAATGACACAGATTGGAGTGACAAGATCGACTACCTGTTTTCGATCTGTAACTGTTGGAATAAAGCCATTGCAAAGTCGGTTACCTTTCAAATCTGAAGAGAGAAACTTAAGTCCACTTGGCAAGAAGAGGCCAGCGCTACTAGATATTTCTCAACAATCTCCATTTGGTATAGGGGAGGAGTTCAGTCAAAGCAGTCCCAAGAAGAAGAGGTAAGAACTGATTGTTCTATACTGTTTTTGATGGTTTACTCACCATTTTCAATGCTTTTGTGGTGTGGAAAATGTTGAATTCAGTTGTGTTTTTTACTCTAGTTATGCTTTTTGCTTTTATGCCCAGAAGAAAGTCTACCACAATTGGGGATAAAGAAGGCTGCAAGCGTTGCAATTGTAAAAAATCAAAATGTTTGAAATTGTAAGTTTTTGTGAATCGAACTATATTCCCTGCCCCTTTTCTTGTTTTCATTGAAAACGCAAGTTTCATTATTGAGTTCAAAGGGTTAGCACATTTATAGAAACTAAGTTGGATCCGTTTATGGATCAAATATATATTGCTTCAACAAACAGTAAACAAGGTTAGTCAATATGCTCTTAAATATTTTATTTTTAATTTATGCATGCCCTGGTTAGCATTATATCGTTTTAAATTGACATGCTACCTTGTACTTTTCCCAGATACTGTGAGTGTTTTGCAGCTGGAGTATACTGTGTTGAGCCTTGCACATGCCAAGAATGCTTTAATAAACCTGAATATGAGGACATGGTTCTTGGTACCCGCCAACAGATAGAATCTCGTAATCCTCTTGCTTTTGCTCCTAAGATTGTTCGTGGTGCCGATTCTCCACCAACTAATGGGGTGAGAAATTGCTTGGAGATTTCTGTTTTCATGCTTGTTCTCTTTAGTATTATTTGAAGGATTTCAACACTTATGCACCATTGTATTTAATCAGGATGAGTGTGGTGAGACTCCATCATCTGCAAGACACAAAAGAGGATGCAACTGCAAGAAATCAATGTGCCTGAAAAAATACTGTGAATGTTATCAGGTGCAATAATCTCATTTTGTAAGGTGATGTAAATGTGAAATTGGGAGGAATATTGCACATCGTTCTTACTACCTTTTGATATGTGTATTTCAGGCTGGTGTTGGTTGCTCAGATGGCTGCAGATGTGAAGGCTGCAAAAATGTGTATGGTAAGAAAGAAGGTAAGCAGCAAATTTATTGACACCTGAATATCTAAAATCTTGTTTGACTTGATGCTAATTTTCATTGTTTATATTTCTGTAGGAGGATCAGATGATATAGAAGAGAACGAAACTCCAATTGAGGGATGGGACAAGGATTCTTTAGAGGAGAAGACTGAAGTGCTTGATGTTGAAAATGATATCCTTCTTTCTGAGCAACAACATGCTAAGGATCTTTCACCTTTAACACCATCCTTCCAATATTCTGGGTATGAATCTGCTCAAAACATTTTTTATTTTTTTATTTTTTAAATACTATGGAATACATATCCCCAGGAAACCTGCCAGGTACTTCCCTTCATTCCATGGATGGTACCCACTGTAAACCAGATTTGTCAGATGCTCGAGGCTTTGCAACATAGGTCTCAAGGCCATTACGACAATATACTCGATAAGAGCTCAACCTGTCACTTGGGGGAATTGAACCTGGGTGGGGAGGATAACAATCCTCCCAACTACCTGAGCTAGACTCAATTGACAAGCACACAACATATTCTATTGTTAAAGAGATTGCTTTCAATTGCTCTTGTAAGTTGAATGCTTCCCAGCATCATTAATCTTTCTATCTGCTCTGTCTGTCTTCATGAGAAGTTACTGGGTTTTTATTCCTTGATTTTCAATGTCTGCTGGAAGAGTTGTTAGATTGTTAACGTGTATATGATTTTATCAATCCGATGTCATAGGGCTTGCATGGTGGTAGCCAACGATTTAGGATACTGTCGAGAAACAGCAATGCGATGCATATTTACAACTGAATGCTTCAAACATTAACAGCTGAAATGCGATTATACACAGCAATAGTGGTGGTACATCACTTTGCGTAAACGCTCCGATAGATGAACGAGACAACTCATAAAATAATGACACTTCCTGATAGTCTATAGAATAGACTCTTTGTGGCATGTAGTAAGTTTGTCAAGTAATTAAGGGATGCTTCATTTGAGTTCATGAGCCTGGGAGTCTCACATTTGCAAATCACGATCTATGACTGGATTAAGCCTGAGCCGATCAGGATCCAATAGTTGCTGGGTCGCTACAAACCTCAAATGGTTGCCACAATTTTCAACCAGCACTATTGATCAATTAAAAACATAACTTCCAATTACTGCCACCAACACACAAGGCATATTTTAGAACTAGTATCACAAATGAGTCCACCAAATAAACCAGCCCCAGATAATCAAAACCATTATTGTTATTATCACTATTGTTTTTTTGGATTACATGAAAATGATATATATATTATAGACTATAAATTACTTCATAAATTTTAGGATATCTCATGCAATTCTTCTGTATTGTTTTCAGTCAGGGAAAATCTTCTGCCAAATTGAATTCCTGTGGAAAGAAGCATTTTACTTCAGAAGACGTAGAGTCTCCAACAGTATCTCAGTCTTCTGCAAAGCCGCCAAGGTCTCCAGGAAAGATTCTAAGGCCCACAAAAGGGCTACAAGGAAATATTACTGCTATCCATAATCGTCAGGCTGGATCAAGAACCTCAGCTTCTCCAATCTTTACTCCAAAGATGGATAAATCAGGGCAATTCTCACCTCAATGGGACTGCCTTGCTGATATTTGCACACTCACTCCAATGCTTCATCCACCCATGAGACCTTCTGCTACTTCTGCATCTAATGTAGATGGGATTGATGTTTCTCCTTTCAGTGGACAACATAATGAAATTTCAAGCATGACCAGTCGTCCATTAGCTTCCAGACATTCTTGTCATGTGGGTTCATCCCTTGGTTTTCGCCAGCCAGCAGCACGTTCTCCAATTTGTACCTCAGATAATATCCATTGGCAGACTCCTGTAAATGCAAAAGTAACCCCTGTGACACCTGCACTTTCTACTACGGCTTGCACTGCAGGAAATAAGCTTTCAGATGGATCAGATTTTGACTTGCAGTCACATGATGTATCTGGTTCTCTGGAAGATGACACTCCAGACATCTTGAAGAACAACTGTTCTCCCACAAGGGGCTTAAAGGCAAGCTCTCCTAATCAGAAAAGGGTTTCCCCACCACATAATTATTGTCCGAAAGAGATGATGAACAGGCGACCAATATCATCTCCCGGTATTAGAAGTGGCAGAAAGTACATTCTTCAGTCAGTGCCATCATTTCCTCCTCTTACTCCTTTGTCAGGCGAGGGTCAGGCTAATGAGTAAACAGGAATAAGCAGAAGGTGTTATGTTGTCAGATTTTTTTGAATTTTTATTTAAAATAGTTTAAATCCCAGCAGATGTATTTTAGTCTTCCTGTAGGACATACTGGTCCATCATTGAGACGACTGCTTAGAAGTTAGCTGGTCAGGCTTGAATTTACTTGTTCATTTAGGTTCAGTGCTTTGGGTAGCTTAAATAGCTTCCGTGTCAAGCTTTTATGAGCAGTCATTTCCATGGCATGCCTCATATTGTGAACTAACATTGTTGAACTTTTCTGGAATCTCGGAACACTCTGATGTAGCTGCCACAATAATCGTACGCTGGAAAGAAGGGGATGCTGCTCGTGGTTAGTTTTACAGAGTTCGATCAGATCTTTTTATTGTAGTAGGATTTTCACGTTGTAGTTATTCTGAATCTTTATGGAGCAGCAGCTAACACTAAGATCCCTTTCTGGAATTTTCTGATTAGTTGCAGGTCTGGTCTGCAACTTGCTATATTTATTGTACTTTTACCAGCAGAGGGTGTGTACTACTAACTGATATGTTATTCAAGATATTGTCCAGAGAAGATGCCTGAACAATAAATTAAAGGCATCCGATACTGAAATTTCCTTTTAAGTTGTTTATATAATCACTACATATTGTAATTAAGATAGGGGCGTCATGATGATGTCTTACTATAACTGGTAATGCATCAGTTATGTCCACTGATAATTTCTCATGCAAGCTTTGAAGTTATAAATTTGTTTTCTATTATTTTATGTTTGGTAGATACTCGTGGCTTTTTAACAAATCCTTGGGTGGTGTATTTTGCCTGAATTTTGCCAGGCTAGTGACTGCATTTTCCTTTCTGAACTCGTTTTAAAATGCTGAAGGTGCTTCAGAAGTTTGTGAAGGCGTCAGTTTCTATCGTTAACATACAAGTATTTGTGAGAATTTGGTCTTCTCTGCACCTTTAAGTCAGTATGAAGTATTTAGGGCAACCTGTTTCTGTCAGGCTATAAACAGCAAGAAGTACATCCTACTAGTTCTGCTTATTCCTCGCTAAAGTTTTGGAAACTGCAAATAGATAACTGTAAGTATAGTCTTACTGATAAGTATTACTGTTTTCAACTACGGTATATAATGTTTCTAGCTAAGCTTGTGTCTCATGGGTTTGTGCCTTTTACTGCTTTTCCAAGACCAAACGACCGAGCAATGTCTGAGTGTCACCTTTTGAAATGCACCCACCGCAGGTTGACTAATTTGCTTCTTCCATGTATAGCCAAGGAGGTGATTTTCAATAATTTTCTATATCCACCTTGCTTGACTCTCATTTTGCAGGTTTCATTACTATTATTTACTGCCAGAGCATAAAACAACGAACATCTATGCATTGACAAGTATCTCGCATTTAATTTTCGATAGGGGCATAGTCGTTATTGCTTTACTGCTCTGATAATATTGTTATTTGTTTGATTGACACTTATTTACCTTATATTTGCTGGAAGTTGCAAAGTGACACCCTTAAAATGTCGCGATTTTCTGGTTGAAGACAAGTTAACAATCTAAAAATCAATTGAAATAAAAGGCATTCTCTTCATTAATTGGGAAATAAAGACATTCATATAGACAACTGCGCAAAATCACTTCCTACCAATGTTATGTGAGATCGGAAGAGC
>CBVK0101240531.1:0-19524 GCA_900067695.1 Picea abies
TTGGTCTCTTTCTTGCCGCAATGTGGTTCATTTGGTATACAAGTTGTCATAACTTCCGATAGGGTAGTATTGTTCCTTAATAGCATCCCTGGAGGATTCCCAGGTGGCCATGACTGTAAATCATGAGGGTTCCTCTGTTTCCTTTTGCTCACAGAAAGTTTCCCACCAATCTTTGACATGGGGAATAGCTTTGAGGAGCGCAAAAGTAATCTTTTCTCTATTTGAAAAGTTATGGACAAAGAAATACCCTTCTAGTAGATTCAAAAACTTGTCTATAGCATCTGCATCTATCTAACCTTCAAATATAGGAATATCTAAGTTTATTTGTACCTTGAAGGGGGCGGTGCCTCCGCTCGAAGAAGATGCGTCGCCTGTTGGTAGTCGTCGAAGGATTTGCGCGAAATTATCCATCATCTCATTCCTCTGTTGCGTGAGGGATTCCTCAATCAACAGTTTGAAAGGATCTCCTATCCTGTCATATTTCTTTTCTCCTTCCATGAGAGGTCGCTTGGGTGTGTGAGATCCTTTTTCCTCAAGAGAAACAAGCTTGAGACCCAAATCTTTGTACTCCGACCTCGTTGGGGACATGCATTAGACGATAAAGACCAGAACACTCTAATACCACTAATCCAGATTTTATAAGAAAAACAAAATGACTACAGATTATTACCAGATTCTTAACACAGAATAACAGAGATACAGTAAAACTGGTTTTCTATTCAATAAGGAAATAAGTTGAAACTGTAAAATGCAGCGGAAAACAAGCTTGTTGGAATGGTGGCGTCTTATCTCTAAGAAGAGATGTGACGGCTACGCTCATTCGCAAGAAGATGATTACAATGAGGCTCTCAAGGCCTTTTTACAATAAACAGGAGTTTCAAAAACCCTAAACATCCAAAAACCTAACCCTAGGAGATGAAGCGCCAAAATTCATGTGGGCCCCGTTTGGGTAAGTCATTTCATCAACTTCTCGGGGTCGTAACTTTTGCATACGATCTTCGTTTTAGGCGTATGATATGTCATTGGAAAGATCTAGTCGAGGAATACAACAGTTGCACAAAATTTCATGATGAATATTTGCAACCGCAACATACCCAAAAAAACACCGTTTAGGGCCTCAAAATGGCTCCGGAAGTTTAGGACTCGAAAAACTGCTAAAAATAGTAAATTATCAAAATTGCTAGAAAGTTGTTTTGAGCCAGCTGGAAAAGGTGGGTGGCCACCGATATCCACCTGGATGACCCAGATGCATGGCCAAATTGAGGTCGATAACCGAATGATCATGCATATCCTACACATGTACAATTCCAAGAATCCCCACACATGGTATGACAGTCTTCCCTATGTTCAACACATCTACAACAGATCCATACATAGCTCAACCAACCACAACCCCTTTTAGGTGGGGTTGGGATTTCAACCATTAGGTCCCATGGATGTTGCACTACCCCTTGCGGCCACCCAGGTAGACTGTCCCATGTTCAAACTAAAGCCAACAAAGATACCTGGTTCATTGAATGGATCCAACACATCCACCAATAGGTTCGGGATATTTTACAGAAGTCCAATGTGAAGTACAAACAACGCCATGATCAACACCGTGTGACATACAAGTTTCAGATGGGAGATAAAGTTTGGTTTCACTTGCAGAAATAATGCCTTACTGGGCCCCATCAGAAGCCCCATCCACTCCACTATGGACCTTACACCATCACCAAGTCCATGGGCGACAATTTTTTTGAGTTCAACATTCCCCCCTTCCTTGGCTTGCACCCAGTATTTAATGTGGACCTCCTTCAACCATATTTTCCACTATTATTAGACACCTCAGAGATAATAGAACAATTGACACCAACATAGCTCAACTTTGACTACATGGAACATATATCCACTTATCAGATCATGGAAACAGAGGTTAAGGGCACTCGCCAACAAAGGATCCAACTTTATCGAGTTGTCAAAGAAGAGCAGCTCCTGCACCAAGGCAAGTGGCTCACCTGTGGCCAAATTCAATAGAAATTTCCTCATTTGATGGGAGAAATCAACACAATGGAGACCATTTCTTCTTAAGGGGGGAGGATTGATCTAGGTGGATATCGGTGGCCACCCACCTATTCCAACTGGCTCACATGCAGTTTTCATTTTGGCAGTTATTTTCCTATCTTTTCGGGTCCTGAACTTTTAGGGCCATTTTGAGGCCCTAAACAACGTTATTTGGGATTGCCATAGTCAAACTATAGATGAAGTTAAAGTGTGATGAAATAATTTGTAGCCCTCGAATATACCTTTCCAACAGGCTATTGTGGGCCTAAAACAGATATTGTATGCAAACGTTACAACCCCGAGAAGTTGATATACCAACTTATCCGAACGGGGCCCACATGACTTTTGGTGCTTCGTCTCATAGGGTTAGGTTTTTGGATGTTTAGGGTTTTGGAATTCATGTTTGATGTAAAAATTCCTTTGGAGCCTCATTGTACTCATCTTCTTGCGAATGAACACAACTGTCATATCTCTTCTTAGAGATATGATGCCACCATTCTAGCAAGCTTGTTTCAGTCTAAATTTTACACTTTCAACATATTTATTTATTGAACAGAAGCCAACTTTTATTGTATCTCTGTTATTGTTCACTGTATCTCTATGTTAATAATATAAATATGTTTTCATTTCGTTCTTCTCATAAAATATGGATCACACTAGTTCCTAGGATGGGCGCCTATATATACACAATGAAGAAGTCCATTTGGAAGGCAAGCAAGAAGAGAGCAAGATGTGATATGAAATCGACCAAGGAAGTGGTGATTACAGGTTGCATGGTCTGAGGTAGGGGAAACAAATATATCAGGGATGAAGCATGAAGGTGAAGAGTTCAATTAGCTTTGTGTCTACGGTAATGAAGAAGTTACAAGGAGACATAATGAATTCTATTATATTTCATGCAGGTTCTTGTGTATACTTGAGTGGAAACTCCTTGTAATTGTATCTTCGATGTGGCACGAGTTTAAGACTAGACACACTTATGCTTTTGTATTAATATTTTGGGTATTAGGTTGGTTCAACCGCCCACATGCATTTTGTTGTTATTGTGTATGGATGTATTCTTTACTTGTTGAATTGTCTAAGAATAAGAAACAAACATAATTTTTAAGTAATAAATGAAACAAAGAGTAAGGTGTAGTCTGGGTCGAGTACACCAGTGTGGAATTTATATCGAGTTGAAAAACCATGATGTTGCAATTAGTTGGGAACGTTGGATGATTCCACCATCCAATTGAAGGTTCTCTAGTGGCTTGACAGGTGGTATCTAAGAAGAACATGAAGATAGACGGATTCGTCATAGGTCTTGATCTTGTAGTTGGGAGCACCTTGGAGAAGGTCTAATTGTGAGTTGTGGGTACCGAAGACTAGGGAGACCTAGTTGAAGGAGTCAAATAGGTCATCGTAGGTTTGGACAATCTAAGGAATCACTTTGCAGATAGTCAAGTTGTGAATTATATTTTATCGGTTAAGGAATCTATTGAGTTGTCTTAAGAAGAAGAAAATCTATGTGCGAAAAGAGTGACGAACACATGACGACGACGATGACTGATAACATAATGAAGATGAACCTTGATGGAGAATGGAAGGTGAGCATGGAAGAAACCGACAAAATATTAGAGAATATCATGTCGATCATCCCATGGTGGAATTCATGGGATGAAAGACAAAAGACTCTCTCAGCAGATGAAGATTTCCAAGTTTCAGAGTTATACTTGCCCAAGGAGGGGGAATCCATGTCCATTGTCGCTATCATCACAAAACAACCAAGTTCGTTTGAAGATATCAGATCTATCATATGTGAAGTGTGTTTAGGTCACCATTTCACAAATTATTGTCCGATGACGAAGCAAAGTTAGTGCATGGAAAAAGTCGTGCAATGAAGAACTCATGCATGGAACCGAAATTTTGAACTCAGCCAGGGTGGAGTCACTCACGAAGGAGAAATCCTAAGTTAGAGTTGAAGTCAAAGCAAGGAGGCAAGTCGAATTACTTGATCGTAGAGGTAAGCCAATTCACTGCTTCTTGTGCAACCTTAACCATTTCGCAACAAATTTCCCATTGAAGGAACAGTTGGAACGAATGAACGAAAACCAAGTGCAGCCTCCATGGAAGGAGCTTGCATCCTTGGGAGAAGTAATCCAACTACAACCAAAATTTTCAAAGGAAATGGTGGAAGGGTTAGAGTATTTGACGAAGTGTCTGGACGAGTTAAAAACAAGGGACCATAGAGATTGTTCACAAGATGGAGAAGTCAAACTTTGTTTTGTGGATGCAACAATGAGTGGGGTGAAGGTGGCAACGTCAGTTGACACCAGAGCAACTCACAGTTTCATAAGTGAATGGACTGATACATCGCTCCATTGTAAGTCTGAGGGAAGTTTGGTTGCAATCAAGGTGTTCAATTCAACAGTGAAGTCGGTGACAGGAGTGGTTCATTTTGCACCATTGAGAGTTAGGAGTTGGTTTGACACTTGGGATTTGTTGGTGGCTCCATTGGATGATCATGCAATGATCTTGGGGAAATATTTTCTCAAGTATTCCAAGGAATTTCTTGTGCTATATGGGTGTTGCTTGGTGTTCTTGGACGAATCCAAAACTCCAAGTGTTCCCATGACAACGAAGGGAAAACTTGGATGGAAGTCTAGGAGTAATATGATCACATTGATTGAGGGAGTTTATGGAAGTGTGGACAAACATTGTGAAATGGAGCAATAGCAAGAGCTGACTCCGGCCATAGTTTCTTTGAGTGTCGTGAATGAAGAGAAACAAAGTAAACGAAGGTTGACAACATTGGAGACATTAGAAAATTCCGTCCTGGAGAAGGCAGACCAGTTGCAGAGATTACACAAACAAAAGCAAGTTCATGAGGATGAGTTGAAGTCATCCATCACAACACTTGTAGAAGTCATCACACAGGAAACACAACCCGAGTAACC
The DNA here is from genome assembly GCA_900067695.1 of Picea abies. Taxonomy (NCBI): domain Eukaryota; kingdom Viridiplantae; phylum Streptophyta; class Pinopsida; order Pinales; family Pinaceae; genus Picea; species Picea abies. The sequence continues at coordinate 4,980 of CBVK0101240531.1, forward strand.
ATGTTTCCATTTGGTTTGCGATGAAGTTGAGGAAGATTAGTTAGACGACTCGTTTGCACCAAAATATCTAAGTGTTGAGACAAAGGAGGGCATGCAGGCACTCACTTAGCCATACTTGGAGGATGTAGAGGAAGTGGGCAAAGAATACCAAGACCTCGTAGCGATCGTAAACTATTGTAGAGGAGCGATGGGGATCTATGAATTTGAGCTTGATGCAGAACGACTTGAGAAGTTGGGCTGCTCATCAAAGGAAGTCAGACTAGTCCTAAGGTACTTGCATAGGGGACATAGATCAAACACATTGTTCACCCAGAGCCTTGGTGGTGGCTTCCGAGAATACATAGTCTATTGAGTAGTTTTGGAGTGGGCGCGCTACCAAAGAAGTAGGCAGTGCGACCATGGTGAAAGGTGTCGCAACAAAAGTTGAAGAACGAAGACTTAGTGAGTCCAAGGAGGGTTGTCATCGTTCTTCGTGATAAGGAAGGTAGTGGAGTATTTCAAAATTTTGAAATTATTATTATCAAATAATTTCAAAATTATTTGATAATAAATAAACTGGAGTGTTTCAAAATTTTGAAATTATTATTATCAAATAATTTCAAAATTATTTGATAATAAGTAAGCTGGAGTATTTCAAAATTTTGAAATTATTATTATCAAATAATTTCAAAATTATTTGATAATAAGTAACCTGGAGTGTTCGACGGGCGAGAGACAATTTTTCCATTACGTATAATAATCTTTGTTATCGAGTTCGGCTGATTACCTGTTTGCACGAATATAAAGTTATGACCCATTCTTATCATTTGCTGCCATTATAACTGACAATACATTTACGTTTGTATTGATGTGAAACACTTTATTGCAGCTTTCACGTCGTCATCATAAGAATGTTACTATATGTCGTCGGCATGAAGCATATAATCTTATTATTCAAATGGAATTAAACATTTTACTAAAAGTGTAAGTCTTTACATTGGTTAAATATTTTTTTTAAATAAATTAAAATTGTGAGGAAAAAGTTTTATGGTGAAAGTTTGGATGAATTAATTAAAACTATAATTTTTATGAAAATTCTTTTCATACTTGTAAAAAATTTAAATATATAAATGGTTTTGTTTGTTCACTTTTGTATATATGATTTTTTATATTTTATTTTAGTTTTTCATATATATTTGACTAAATATAAAATAATGAGTAATTAGGGTATCTCAAAGTAAAGGAAAAGGAACACACTAAAGAGCATTATAGAATATTTTTTTATAAGCATCTTATTTCATGAGCAACATTATAATGACATATTAATGATTTTCTTGAGGGTGCTTTCCAATGATGCATCCTTCACAAACCCTTCCAGAAAAATGGATATCAGGTAATCTGATAATCATCCCTTTCTTGCTAAGATGCTGCATGTACCTGAAGTTCAGGTGACCAAATCTCTCGTTCCATAATATACTAGTGTCATCATCATGCATAAGTAGTACAGAGGAATCAGGTTCAATAAACTTAGAAAAAATGTATAATTGGGATTGATGATTTACCTCCCCGACAACAACCTTGGAGTTGGATTGCATGTCGAATATGGACACGAAGTCAGGTGTAAACTCCACTTTTTTTCCTGAGCTTGAGTGTGTAATTTGATACATCGAGAGAAGATTCACAGAAAGTTTTGGAACATGTAGAACATTCTCAAAACTTCCATGATCTTGTTCCACTCTCCCTTTTCCGGTGACCTCGTTTGGAGAGTCACCCCACATGAGGATAGGAGGACTATTGCATGCAGTCAAAGAAGATAAGATATCCTGTGTGGCAACCATATGGTGGGATGTGCCTGAATCCATGATCCGGGCATCAGGTGAAGAGTGAACAACAACTAATGCATGATGATTACCTTTGGGAGCATGATGTTCTGGCTTCTTCATAACACCCCAAGGAATTTGATCCCTAAGGTTGTTCTTTTGAAGAATCTGAGTCGTAAGGTCTATTTTCTTCTTCATGCATGTATATTCTGGATGCAATCCTTGATTGTAATAGGTAAATTTTTGTCCTTTCTTCCCTTTTCCACTTTTGGATCCTGAGGAGTCATTGAAAGGCTTGGAGTACCCTTCCTTTTTTTTTTTCATGTGCCTTTTTTTTCCCTTTTTGGATTTATCCTTCCTTTTTTTTTTTCATGTGCCTTTTTTTTCCCTTTTTGGATTTATGATGTTGAGAACTACTGCCATCATGTCCAACAAGTGCATGAGCTTTGAATTTTTTTATCACACCCATCTAGATGAGTTTATCTTGCTCCTAAATCAGGGCCTCAATGAAGGTATCCAAAGATGGCATAGTCTAGGATGCTCTTGTAGTCAACCTCTGAGTGTAGAAAGTAGAAACAAAAACTGAATAATGCGAAGAAAGTTTTGAAAAAATGGTGAGAACCATTCACTTTTCCTCCTTTGATTTATCAACCTCGCAAGCCTTAAGTTGCAACAAAAAATCCTTGTACCTTATGAAGAAATCCTGGATTTTTCCAAAGATTTTTGGATCTAATGCAAGTAATTACACCTTGAGCATGTGGCCTCCCATCTCATCTTGCTTTCCAAAGAGTCCTTCCATGGTGGTCTAGATCTTATTTGGAGTTTCTCACACACCCAACCCCTTAAGTACCCTTTTAAGGGATTGGGTATAAAGTTTTCACCTTCCTACAACTTCTTTGAGTTCCTCAAATAAGGGAACAATTGTCTTATTCTCTCTGGGAGCTTTCCAACGATTATAAACACATCCAAAACTGAGTTCTGAGTCAATATTTATGCCCCCATGAACTTCTCGGGGTATCATTGGTCAAAGGCAACGTGGCTCCACCTCATTCATACCATCCTACATGGAATTGACATGACCTCGATCACCATCCTCTAGTGATGACATGGCCATGGGAGGGGCGGTTGTAGGGGATATCTCTCAGGCCTTCGTGGGTAACAGGATTTCGACCCCTTCAATATTCTTGTATAGGTCTACAAACTTCCTCGGAGTTCCAAATTTCGAAGGACTCTTTCCACTCCGAAGTCTATGGTGGAGATTCTATCTACCCTTGGATTTGATGGCTAAGATTCATCCATTCTTAAAACATAACTTAAACATGACAAGAAGGGTCCCACACTTAAATTACGAAAAATCCCATGATGCCACGTGGAACCATCCAGGCATGTCGCATATCCATAGCATATGCGGGCTCCTCCAATCGGGGTCAGACACTTCAACATTGGAAACTTCGGTGCTTCATCACTTCGACGCTTCAATGTTTAAACCACCTTGCTAAATCCTCAATTCTTTCCTGGAGTCACAGAGTCTCAGAGTTCTGAAGTTCCTTGCCACATACTCCAGCCTTCGGCCTTTGGGATATTCTTACCCCTTGTACCTTACGTTTCCTAGAGTAAGACTTCGTCAAAGTGTTTATGCTATCCTTCCACTAGTAGATCGAACGGTCGGGAAAGGTTCCCAATGCATTCTCGATCAATGGTCCACAATGTCTCTGAATTTCTTCCCTTAATATGATGGTTGATAGGATTTTTCCACTTTGGGAATTCGACGACTTCGTGTCCATTATAGGTCTTAACCCATTTAAGTCCCAAAGGTTTACCTACCAGATATGTCATAAAGGGGATACAACTACTTTTTGTTGGTCAACATTATCATTTACCCTATCCTTCGACTAGGCTCAATCTAACGATTGAGAGAGATCCGAAAGGATCCTTAGATCCACGACTCATGTTACTTCGTGACTTCGACATTCAAGAGTTCTATCCATTTAACTCCTTTTCACTCTCAGAGTAGTTCAACATCGAATTTGAGTGTAGCATATATCCAACCATCAGGAAATACCCATAAGGTCCTTAGATCTACGACTCACATTACTTCGTGGACAAGAAGTTGGTCAAAGTTTCATGACAGGACAGATCCCACGATAACGGGTAAGAGACCGCTAGTTACCGATCAAATCATTTGGTTACCATTTCGACAGGTCACCTTCAACAAATTTGAATGTTGTAAGCTTTCAACATCCTAAAACTCAGAACCTCTAAAGTCCTCAAGCTCAGAAGGATCAACTCCATTTTGGCATAGTGCAGGGTTCCATGGTCCTGGTCATATGGGACCATGGCAAGCCCCGAGGGATGCAATCTTAAATCTTATCCAAGATTTGGTTAAGGCCATGGAAATGAACATGCGGTCACTTGGGAAAAATGGTTTGAAGGAAGCGCCCCTCGTCTACAAAATTCGAATTCCACAATCAGGAAAAGGTAATTTTGAGGGATCAACAAGAATGGAGTAGTCCCGTAGAGTATGTCTCGACTCTATATCTATGGATTTGGTCCTTAGGAAATCGCTCAAGAATTTTTCAACCAACACAAGGGCCAAAGTCTTATGTCCACAAATTTGGTTAAAAGCCCATTGCTAGCGGTTCTCCTTTCCTAAATGGAGGTAGGAAAAGGCCATCTACAAAATATGATATCCATGCTTTACTTCAAATTTCCTATCCCGCTAGGCCATCAGAGCCACATATTATACCATTCAAACAATATAACATATTTTCCCATTATCTAACTCAAGAATATACATATTAGAATAAAATCGTCAATACTATATGAAGCTCAGAGTCACATTTATCTGAAGTTTGGAATTAGTTGGAAACTGTTGAAAGGGGTGCTCTTTTCCACCCAACCATAGGCATAATTTTCTCTTTGAGTATTCCTCAACTGGAGACCCCCTAGCTATATCATGATGCCATGAGATAGATGAAGTTTTCCTTTTTTCTTAGCTACAACAAGGGACAAAGGTTACTCTCCTTTTTCCCATAAGGCCCTAATTGATCGGTTTTCTATCCACTAAGCAAGGGAGCTTACTGTGATTTCTCACTCAATCACATCATCTCCTTTTCTCATCTCGATTATAAAAAACTATTTAAGCGCTCATGTATCTAGAATATCATATATTTCTCAATTCTCCTCCCTCCCAGAGAGCCTCACATGCTCTTCCTTCTTTGGAGTGGTCTCTCGACCCATTGGTGTGTATCTTGTGTCCTCTGCGCATGATTTTCCTGAATTTTCTTTCCTTTCCTGACAATATTTCGTGGGTCATATCAAGAATTTTCCTGATGGGTACTCTTCCCATATCCTCATTTACTCTTGAGGAAGACTTCCCAACTACCATCTTGATTGGTAATAAAATTTTCTAGGCTAAAAGATTGTTCTGGGTCTGAGAAATTTATATCCAACAACATATTGGTCTGGCAAGGTCATCTCAACCATCATTAGTTCCCCTATCATGCATCATGATCCATACTAGCACCTCCTTTCAGTAGTTATGCCACAATTTTCCATTTTTATTTTAACAATATATATATATATATATATAGAGGAACACCATCCTCAATGTTATACCTGTTGTTTATATATACAATACCTTTAATAACAAAGGTTCATTGTCTTTCCAAGTTTCTCATGACAAGTCTGTCCATAGTGTTTATCCAAATATAATTATATTTACAAGCTGGGGGAAACAAGGGCATTACAAATCCCTTCCCCTTAAAGTAACACCATCCTTGGTGTTCAACTTGCCATTGTGGTCTTTATGTACAACAGTGAACAAAAACAGGTATGCATGTTTCATGGCATCCTCTAATTCTCATGTAGATTCATCTATACCAAAGTGTTTCCATTGCACCTTGACCTGTGCAATGGTTATGCTCCTGAGTGGAATGTCCTTCCTGTCTAGTATGCATTTGGTTCTGCTAGGAATTCTCCCTCTATTTCCACCTGGATCACATACCATTCAAATATATGATTAGAATCATGTACATATTTCTTCAACAATGAAACATGGAAAACATTATGTGGTTTCACTGTGGGAGGAAGTGCTAGTCTATATGCTACAGGTCCCACTCTGTCCAAAATTTCAAAGGTTACACAAAATTGAGGGGCCAACTTGAAACAAGTTCCCATTCTCAAGGAACTTCTTATCGGTATAATGCGGAGATACACATGATCCCCTACTTTGAACTCCCTAGGAGTCCTACTTTTGTTTGCATAGCTCTTCTGCCAATCTTGAGCCACCTTCAGATTTTTTCTTATTCGAACTACTTGTTGTTCCATTTCCTTTAATATGTCTAGCCTTAGTGTTATTATGTCCATTCGGTTATTCTAGCTGATTGGAATATTTCATTTCCTACCAAAGAGAGCCTCAAAAGGACTCATCTTCAAGGATTCCTGATAGCCATTGTTATAAGAAAACTCTACTAGGGCTAGGTAGTTTTCCCACTTCTTGGGCTGATGCATCACATGCACCCTTAACATTTCCTCTAGCAATTCGTTTACCCTTTATGTTTTTCCATCATTTTTAGGTTGATAAGCCATACTAAATAGTAATTTAGTTTCAAAACCAACAGACAAATATTTCTAAAAGTTTGAAGTAAATTTTGTATCTCTGTCTGATATGATTTCTTTAGGCATGCCAAGTAGTCTAAATATTTATTTCATGAAAATATTGGCAATATCTATTTCCTTTTAAGCTGACTTTACAAGGATGAAGTGAGCAACCTTGATAAGTTTTTCCAAAACTACCATAATGGTGTCATTCTTCTTGGTTGATTTAGGTATTCCGGTGATAAAATCCATGGAGATGGTTTCCCATTTCCATTATGGAATTGGTAGGGGCTGCAACAAACCTGCTATATGTCCATGCTCCACCTTAACTTACTGAGATTCTAAGCACTTGTCCAAGTAGTCACCTATGTCCTTCTTCATTCTTGTCCAATAAAATAGTTTCTTGGTGGCTGTGATTATTTTTTGATAACCAGGGTGACCAGTGTATGGTCTTTTATGTAGTTCATCTAGTATGAACCTCTTCAAGTCATCACAATATGAACCTTTGTAAGTTATTAGGCCATCATTCAAAAATTGATAGCCCTCATACTTCATGCCCGTGGGCTCTTTCTCTAAGTATGATTTCACAGTTTTGAAAAACTCATCCGCTGCCAATGCACATTTAACTCTTTCCTTGATGTTTGATTCACATGTACTTACAACTGGAAAATGAATCACTTTCATACTTCTATTGAGGGCATCAACCACTGTATTTTCCTTTCCCTTAATATGTTTGATTTTGAAATCAAATTCACTGAGGAGGGCCATCCACCTAGATGGTATAACATCGAGTTTGGGCTGGTCAAACAAGTATCTCAACCCATTATGGCTTGTCATAAGTATGAATCTTCTTCCTAGGAGGTAATGCCTCCACATTTTTAAAGAATTTACTATGGAAACCAATTCTAGGTCATGTGTCACATAATTTATTTCACGTGCATTCAATTTTCTGGATTCGTAACAGATTACATATCCTTCTTGCATGAGGACTCCTCCGAGTCCCTTTTTGCTGGAATATGTACATACGAAGAAGTCCTTGATTGGGTCTACAATTTTAAGCGATGTTGCATTGGTTAAAATGTGTTTTAATTGGTGAAAACTCTCTTTGCATTCTATAGTCCAAACAAATTTAACTCCCTTTTTCTGTAGGGTGGTGATTGGGAAACCAATCTTGAAAAACCCCTTTATGAACCTTCTATAGTATCCTGCTAGACCCATAAAGGATATTATATCAGAGACATATTTTGGTGTAGGCTCATCCATGATGGATTGATCTTGTCAGGGTCAACTGCCACTCCTTCGTCAGTGATGACATGGTCTAAGTAATGGACCTTCTTTTGAAAAATGTCACACTTACTAAACTTTGCATAGAGTCTGTTCTCTCTTAACACTTGAAGCACTGACTTGAAATACTTTTAATTCTCTTCTATGCTCTTAGAACAAATCATAATGTCATTTATGAAGACCAACACAAATATGTCCAATAATTTGCTAAGTACATTATTCATTAGGCACATAAAGGTGGCTGGTGCATTGGTAAGCCCAAATGGCACCACCACAAATTCATAGTGCCCATATCTTGTCCTAAAGGTTCTTTTATGGATGCATTCATCCTTAATTCATACTTGATGATACCCTGATCTTAAATCAATCTTATAAAATATTGTAGCACCCCTCAGCTAGTCAAACAAGTCATCAATTCTTGGTAAGGGATACTTATTCTTAATGGTCATCTTGTTGAGTTATCGATAGTCTATGCACAATTTGAGTGTGCCATCCTTATTTTAAAAAAATAAAGCCCATGCTCCTCAAGGGGACACACTAGGCCGAACACAACCATTTTCCAACATTTCCTTCAGCTATGGCTTGAGCTCAACTAGCTTTGGTGTACTCATTCTATAGGGTGCTCTAGACATTGGCATTGCTCCAGGTATAAGTTCTATTAAGAAGTCAATATCTCTTCTTGGAGGTAGACCTGGTACCTCTTCTGGAAACACATATTTATACTCTATTAATATAGTATGGTCCTCTAGGATTGGTTTATTTTCCTCATCATAGTTAAACACATGTATTTCATACAAAGGACATCCTTTTCTGCAATACTTCTTTACTTGAAGGGGTAATATTTGTCTCACTGAGACTAGATTTTGAATTCCCTGTAGGGTTCTTTTCTCCCCTTTCTCATTTTCACATTCTAACACTTTATGGTAACAATCCAATTTGTATTTATGGGAAACCAACCAATCCATGCCAAGAATCATGCCATAAGATCCTAAAGGAAGTATATTTAGAGTTGCTTGGGTGGAAAACCCTCTCAAAATGAATTTTCCTGCTAGTAAGACCTCTATTACTTTTCTTTTCGTCCCAATGGCTAGCTGTAATAGCCATGATTTAGTATGTTTTACTGGATGCAAATTGGATTTCTCCATAGTTTGAGGGGAAACATAACTTAGGTTAGAACTAGGTTCAATCAAAACATAAACAATATGGTTGTAAATTGTACCCTCCATATCCACTACTAAAGTTTGGTGATCAAATTTTTGGTTATCCAGGGATGCATAAATTTGTGGCCTGCTCCTAGTCACATCATTGACTATGGTAGCTTCCTAGATGTTGTAGATGCTCATATTGTCTTGTTGCCTATGGGGGAAGTCCCTCAACAAATTTTCTTCTCTGCATCCCCAACATTTCAATGGTTCTCTCCTCTTATTGTCAGTCTTTCCTGGGACCGATCCAAAGGGTTTATTTCCACTTGGAGATGGAAAATTATCACAATACACACTTTTAGTAGGAAGTCTCATCTTAAATCCTTTTCCATGGTTCCTAAACCTTTAAGGTTTAAACCCATTCTTCTCAAATCCCAATTTTGTTTCCTTTTTTCAATCCTTATGAGGTTCTTCCTTGTTCTTGAATTTATCATAACAATACCTTTCCTTCCTAATGGTGTCTTCTAGAGTCTTGGGTTCATCAAACTCAATTATGTCTCGATAGGATTGAGGCATCCCACCAATGAATCGTTGAACCTTCGCCTTTTCATCCTTGATGTATTACACACACCTCAACAAATCGAGGAATTTGTTGACATATCCATCAATGGTGAGATGTCAAAGTTTGATTTCATAGAAATCCTTAGTCCTTTCATCATAGTACCTTTAAAATAGGTATTTTTTCTTAAAATACTTTTCAAATTGTTTCCATGAAAACTCCTCACAAATTTATTTCACATTTCTAAGGTCCTCCTACCAGATGGAGGCCTTTCCATTCAAGTTAAAGATGACTATTCAAGCCTTTAAGCTCTCAGAGTAGTCATGGACTATAAAGTACTTCTTTAGGCTGAGTATCCAAGCTTATTCTTATTCCCCCTTAATCTCTCCATCGAAGGTGGGTGGTTTGGCTTTCTTAAAATCTTTAGGGTTATGGATCTTGGAATGTTTCCTCCTCTTTCTTCTCCTCTGAGAATGTGAACTAGTCTCACTACTAGACAACTCCTTGGAGTTGTCAGTTTCCTCACTAGAGGATTCTTCAGTGGGATCCTTGTCGTTAGCATGGATCTTAGCTCCATGTTGGGCCTTATTTGAGGTGTTTCTTCTTGTGTTGTTATTTTTAGGGCCATGATTTTTTATCTCAGGTGGAATTTGGGTTCTCTTAGTATTATTTCTGTCCACATTATTGGCCATCGGTCCATGTTGCAGTTTCCTCTATATGTCTAATAGGATTTGCAATAGGACTACATTTATCTTAGTTTTCTTTTCTTTTTCTCTCGTGAGTCTCTCATTGTCTACTTTAAATCTCTTTAATTCTTCCATAAGGCTCCTTACAATTTCAACTAAATCTGGAGGGGTTTCCACCACCCCCTCTCAACATAATGTTCTTCTTTATAGTGGGAGCTTCCCGCCCCCACTCATGGTGTGTCACCATTATTTACGCGATAGTTTTCCTTGTTTTCCATTGACTGTTTAAGTGCTGACAACAATTTTTTTTGTAAGCCAATTTTCCTCAAATTTTATGAACAACACATGTAATTGTTTTTTGTAAGGTAGAATTAGCTTCATTATTCCACATAAAACAAGAATAAGCAGTTTCGATTCAGAACATGTAAACAACATAAGGTCTCACTCTTTTCAATATTAAAGCTTAAATAATCTGTTACAGGTGGGTAGGGTATAGTGCCCTTCCCCTTATAGGTTTTGTATTAAAGTTTGTTATGCTCTTTCATGAGCCCAAGTAGGCCAAGTGTTGTTTCCTGCTCTGATACCAATCTATCACACACCCAACCCCTTAAGTACCCTTTTAAGGGATAGGGTATAATTTTTTAGCCTTCCTACAACATCTCTGAATTCCTCGAATAAGGGAACAACATCCTTCTACTCTCAAAGAGCTTTCCAATGACTATAAAATTGTCCAAAATTGAGTTATGAGTCGAATGTTATGCCCCCCTGAACTTCTTGGGGTATCATTGGTCAAAGGCCATGTGGCTCTACCTCATTCGTAGCATCCTAGATGGCATTGAAACAACCTCGTTCATCATCTTCTAGTGATGACATGGCCACGGGAGGGGCGGTTGCAAGGGATATCTCTTGGGCCTTCGTGGGTAACATGACTTTGGCCCCTTTGATATTCTTGTACAAGTCTACAAAATTCCCCAGAGTTTCGAAGTCCAAAGGACTCTTTCCACTTTGAAGTATATGGTGGAGATTCTATCCATCCTTGGATTTGATGGTTAATATTCATTCATGATTAACACATAGCTTAAACATGACAATAACTGTAATGCCCCAAGGCCGAGCCCCTACTGAATTGTAATGATTTTTATAGGTTATTGAGCCAAGTTTTTATAAGCTGAGAGGATTATGTGTTTATTAGGTTGGAGATCCTAGATGTTGAAGGCCAGGGAGCCTCATTTTGTATATGTAAATACTCACATCATGAATGTAATTACATCGTTTCATGTATACCAACCACGAAGAAAGAGTTATGGGGGACTAAGATCCACTGGGTAGGGAAAGGGATGGGGCTGAGAGGCTGGGAAAAAGGGATAAGATTGAGGGTTTAACCCCAAGGGAATATTATAATGTATTTTCCTAAAATACTAAGGTTTGGTAAATAACCCCTACTATCCTAAGTTCCTTTAGGAAGAGGAACGAATTCCAACTGGAGAGGAACGAGATCCCAAGAGAGCCATGTGTCAACCTGGGTGCATGCATTTTTATGGGGGAAAATCCATCGTTGTGGGGATTCACTGGCCATTCTTTCCATGCTCCCCACTCATGCACTCACTTAGACTGAGTATTCACGTAGTCAACCATTTCCTCCATCATTGACCTTTGTAACCTCATAAACCTACAAACCCATGAAGCTAACCCATTTTTCCTGTGAAGCACAACACGACTGCACATTTCCTGATCCAGATCACACCTTATCCATTTTTTTGTTGCTACCCATATTTTCTATGGATTGGTGTGGCTTGTTGTCATTACCATAGCCCATACCTGATTTTGCTACTCTATTTACAAGTTTAACTTAGGATATGGATATAAGAAGTAGGTTGTCAGGCCTTTGGTTTTGAAGAGGTGGGTTGTCAGTCCCATGGATTGAAGAAGTAGGTTATTAGACCTGTGAGAGACTCTCTTCAGGTGAGAGAGATTGTTGGGGAAGTGATTTATCTTGAAGGGATTCCATCAACTACTACAGAGCTCTGAGAATTCCTGATCTGACCTATTGTTGAAGCCCTGGAAGGGAAGTGGAGTAGTCAATGGACTATGGAACAATGAAGTTGTATATTCCCGGGGTGGGACAGACATGTGGGGAATGAGAGTATGTGAGAAGTGGGCATAAGTAGGCTCCTGAGAGGGAATCCTTCCTGTTGCATTGTGCATCTTTCTGTATTCTCAGCCTAACCTATGATTCCCTTTACCCTAGGCGGAGTTTAGTCCCATCTTGGGGGTGACCCACTGTTGATAGCTTGGAGAAACATGGTCTAAGGCTGGGAGGTTCATGGAAGGTTTGCACACATTTCATGGATTTCATAAAAAGATAAGTACCATCTCTATGTTAATTTTTATGTTGTGTATTTTGTACATGCCATGATATTTATAATATTGCCTGTGTAAGTTGTTGTAGCAGATTGTTGTTATTTCCGCATTTAATTTATGTATTATTAGAATGCATATTAGTTGTTTAAGTTTATATGTATGATGTTTTTCAAAGATCTATGTCTACAATACCCCAATAGGTCTATGCCTGGGTATGGACAATTTTGATTATTAGAACATAGTGAGAATTTTTGTTTTCTATTTATTTCATGTGACATTTACCAACAAAAGAATGGTGGTGTTACAAACTGGTATCAGAGCCCCATTTTTGACACCGAGCCTGAATTGAGTCATATAATTGGTTATGGAAGCAAAATCTCAAAGGGAATTGTTTTCGAGAGCGAAAAAATTCGAATTTCAGAGTGTTCCTGAGTGCTAAGAGAATACCTTGGTTTTGATTAGAAGCTCATGAGGTATATCGGTTCAAGAAAGTCAGTAGAGAAAAGAGATCGCTGTAACTGTGGGTTTAGAACCACAAAATTAAATTTGGGTTGTTGGATTTACCCAAGTGGTTCTGTGTTTGGGGAAATCCATTGGAGATTGCACAGAGAAGAAATTGTTGAAGTCCCGAAGCTACGGGAAGCAATTGTTCGACAGTCGACAATTCAAAAGTTTTGAAAATGTGCAAATGAGAAGATATCTTCCGAAGTGCCGAAATCATGGAACGTTGGGGTGACATGGACCTGATCGACAGTTCGAAAGTTCAACATTTTTGAATAAGTGTCGATGAGAAGAAATCACCAAAGTCCCGAAGTGTCGGATATGACTTGGCATAATGACATCACCTAGGGTGACGTGGACCTACCCTAAGTCTTCCATGTGTCACTTTTTTTTGTACTTTTCACAGGCCCTTAGTACCAATTGGGACCTAACACATGTCACTCGACGGTGGGGCCATGTGTCACCATCTTGATTGATGGCAGTTGTACTATGTGGACCCTGGGAGGTTAAGAAGTTAGGGAATTCGGTGTTCGGGGGGGAACTATTGGAAGAACTTATAAAATCCACTGAAGCTTGAAGCTCTAAAGTGCCTAAGTATTGGAGTGTCCAAATGACTTAGCTTGATGACATCACCAAAAGTGGCGTGGACCTGTTCGGGAGTTCGACGTTTGGAATTTTTAAGGGATGTTACAAAGAAAACTCCTGAAGCTCGAAGCTTTGAAGTAGTGGAGCCCAAAGATCCAAAGTCAAGAATTCACAGAGGTGACGCAACCTACTGATGTCAGCTGGGGTGATGTGGACATACGGGATACATGCCATGTGTCATCCTTTTTCAAGCATTTCAAAGGATGATCGAGCAAATTGGAATAGGACACGTGTCACCAGTCAGATACAACCATGTTTCCACTCCTTATTTTATGCCACATAGAACCCCTCTAGTACGTGGTTGCTGAATAAGCTCTGGTGGTTCACTAGTTCGGTGTTCAGGAGAAAATTTAAGTTCTAATGGGAAATTCATCGAAGCTCGGAGTCCTGGAGTTCCTATCCACTGTAGATCTCAGCCAAGAGCATGGACCATTGATTCTTGAAAACTTAGGGGGTTACCAATTTGGTGATCTAGAATTCTTTAGTTGCAAAGTGTTAAGTTATAAAAGGCCAAAGCCAAAGTCAATCTCGGTCGTCTGTCGATAGGTGAAATTCGACCATAGATCTCATTCCTTCCTGGAGTTTGCCAATTCATAAATTTGGGAGGTAGTACAAGAAGGAGCCTCAAAACTCTTGAAGCCCAGAATCTCAGAGCTCCTATTGACCATATATCTGAACAAAGAAGGAGGACCGTTGATGCATGAGTCCTTAGATTTCCAGAATTTGACATTCAGGATATTTGGGGTGTGCAAGTGTAAATTCTGTTGAAGCCCAAAGTTCCGAAGTCACATAATTCCAAAGTGATTTGGCATTCCGACATCACCTAGGGTGATGTGGAAAATGTAAGTATTCCACATTCCAATCTATTTCATGCCTTTGGTATGTCTTTTGTGCCAATGAGAACCAGACATGTGCCAACCATTGATTGGGACACGTGTACACTCCTTGTTTTCGACACATAGCACCCCT